>MDKI01010433.1:0-10338 GCA_005239505.1 Nicotiana paniculata
ATTGTTAGATTAATTACTAGTTGATTATTTTGTTAGTAGAATTAGTTAAACAACACAAATTGAGAGTCAAAAGTATTGAGAAACTTGATTAAGTAACAGTTTAGTATTTAATAAACTCAATTTATACGTTCAATTCTTCATGGGATCGACTTTGGGCTTAATACCCCAGATTTATATTTGCAACGCCCGTTTAGTCTTTATAGAAGACATAGTTGAGCGTGATCAAATTTTGGCACCGTTGCCGGGGAATTAACGGTATTATCAGTTGAACACCCTCCAGAGCTTCGAGACCTTTTGGCTTCCTAAGACTCTCTTTCCTCACCTAGAACACCCTTAATCCTCCTCGCAATCTCCACTACTTCCTGAAATGGAGTATCAGTTTGAAACTCTCAAGCCATGCATATTTTAAGATCATAATCGAGCCCCTTAATGAATCTGCGGACTCGCTCTCTAACTGTAGGAACCAAGATAGGTGCATGACGGGCTAACTCACTGAACCTGATAGCATATTCTGACACTGTCATAGTGCCCTGACGCAACCTTTCAAACTCTGTGTGCCACGCATCATGGAGAGTCTGTGGAACAAACTCTTTCAAAAACATTTCCGAAAATTGAGCCCAAGTTGGTGGCATTGCATCGGCTGGTCTACCTTCTTCATAAGCTTGTCACCACTGATACGCTGCGCCTGCCAGCTGAAATGTAGTAAAGGCAACTCCGCTCACTTCCACAATACACATGGTGTGGAGAATACAGTGACACTTTTCTAGAAATCCTTGGGCATCCTCTGAAGTTGTGCCACTGAAAGTAGGTGGACTTAAACCTCTCAAGTCTCTTTTGTTTTCTTCTGATGCCCCTGGCCTGACCTCAGGCTGAACCAGAATAACAGGTTGTGCCGGCACCACACCTGGAACCTTACCAATGTGAACTCGCTTCTCTGAAGTACGGGCGACACGAGTTTGAGCTCCTCCCCCAATTTTTGAAGTAGCTGGTGCAACGAAGATCAATCCCACCTGATCCAACATACCAAACGTGCTCAGGAACTGCGCTAAAGTCTCCTGAAGTCCGGAGGTAACAACAGGCGCCTCTGATGCCTATCCCCCAACTGGAGCTACTGGCGGCTTCTTAAGTGCAACTCTGACAGGTGCTTTAGCTGCGGCACGTGCCCTTCCTCGGCCTCTACCTCGGCCCCGACCTCTCAAGGCTCTAGCAGGGGACGGGGGTGTCTGTCCAGCTGATCTGGTAGCGTGTGTCCTCACCATCTGTGAGAAAATAGAGATACAAAGGCTCAAATTCAAAAATCAATAAATTTCGCACGACATGAATGAAAGAAGTGAAATTTTCCTAATAATTTTGTAGCCTCTCGAAGATAAGTACAGACGTCTCTGTACCGATCCGCAAGACTCTACTAAACTCGTTCGTGACTCGTAGAACCTATGAACCTAGAGCTCTGATAACAACTTGTCACGACCCAAAATCCCACATCGGGCGTCGTGATGGCACTTAGTCTCTAAGACTAGGTAAGCCGATTACAATTACATTTCAAGCTTCTTCTTTTTTTGAATTAAATAGGTAATCAAAACTAACAGCAGAAACAAATATGGAAATCTCCCAAGACTGGTAGTACTGAGTCACGAACTCTAACTAAACACATAGAATAATCACGATGACCGAATATACAATATTGTTTGATTAAAAATTAACAGTACAATGAAATGAAAAGACTCCAAGGGATTGCGATGACCGAGCAGCTCTGCCTTGAATCCTTACGATCCCACTCTAATTTTGTCTGAGTCCAATACCTCCACCTGGCTCTGCACAAAAATATGCAAAAGTATAGTATGAGTACACCACGGTCGGTACCCAGTAAGTATCAAGACTAACCTCAGTGGAGTAGAGACGAGGTACAGTCAAGACATTCACTAGTCTAATAGCCTGTGCAATAAGATATACAAAATAATAAGAAACAAATAACAATAAGGGCAACAAGAACACCATTAATAACGCTCAACAATTTATGAATCTAAGTACACCCAATTAAATCAAGTATTTCAAATAAATATCTTTCACATATAATTCTTCCGAATAAATCTCTTTCAAATATAATTCCTTCAAATAAATATCTTTCAAATATACTTCCTTTTAAATAAATCTCTCTCAAATATAATTTCTTTAAAAAAGTACCTTTCGAATGTAATTCTTTCAAATAAATCTTTTGAATAAAAATCCTTCCAAATAAATATTTTGAATATAATTCTTTCAATTAAAAAGTCACCATGTGATACTTCGTTTCATAATCATACAACTACGGGTCTCAGCCCATTTTCATATCTTTCATAAACACGGGTCTCAGCCCACTTTCATATTTTCACGGCTCTTCGTGCCTATAATTAAATCATCATATTTCCAGGGCACCTCGTGCCCTCATTTCATATTGCAACTGTACGGACGATTCACATGACAATATCATCATTATTTACTCACGACACCTCGTGCCCACATTTCATATCATAATCCGCCTATCAATGGTCACATACTCTCAATTTCAACATAAATCATGCTAATATCAATTTACCAACAACAAAATAAATTGCACAAGGTATAAAAATAAACACAAGAAAAATCACAACATCACATAAAATCACTAATGTAACCACTCCACAACATCACATATCATCCCTGACAATAGCCACAATTATCTCTCATATAGCCACCTTTATCACTCCCTAATAGCCACCTTATCGCTCCGCCCAGAAAATATTCCAACAACACAACAACAGTGAAATGTCACCCTTATACCCACATAATATCAACATTGGAATGACACCCTTATATCCTCAAAATAACAACTCGCACGACACAACAATTTATGTGAGAAATTATCACGGCAACATAACAAAATCAATTCATATCACAATTTGCCCAATGGCCATAAGAAAATTACAAAGATACAACCAAATCAATTAAGTTCACATCAAATAGCCAAAAGCTCCACGAAATGTGTATAACACCACAAAAACAGTCAACAGATATAGAAATTATTTAGCAAAAAGCAAAACCTTCATTAATCCAAATTTAGATAATTATACTAACACTCCTTCTTAAGCTTGCTTAATTTTATTTGCATAAGGAAAAATTCATAATGAAATTAAATTTTAAAAAATATCAAACCATCTAACTTACAGAATTCACAAAAATATACAAGTAATAATTACATCGAATTGTCGTATAAAAACAAGTTAAATAAATGTGATTCGAGGCATGGCAATTAGATGATTAAATATATGCCAACAATTATCCAATTTACTGCACAGTATGCCTAAGACTTTAATTCAATATATTTTGCACATATAAAGTCCGGGTACGTACTCGTCACCTTGCCCGGCTTTTCACATTTCGCAAATGGCACATAAGACTCGATGACTAAGGGGTAATTTCCCCATTTGAGATTAGGCAAGACACTTACCTTTTTGAAGTTAGGCTGATATTCCAAAATCACCTTCTTGCTTGAATTGACCTCCGGACCGCTCAAATCTATCCAAATTAATTGCATAACTTCATTAAAATTTATAGAAAATAATTTCGGATAATAAAATACCGATTTAAAATTTCAAATTAAAAAGTCAACAAAAGTCAATGCAGGGCCCGCCTCTCGGAACCCGACATAATTTTTACGAAATTCGAACACCCGTTCCAGTACGAGTTTAACCATACCAATTTTATCAATTTCCGATAACAACTCGACCTCAAAATTTTAAATTTTCATTTTCAAATCCCTAGGCCCAAATCCCTAATTTACACCTCAAAAACATGTAATCTAGTCGGCTATTCGATGATAATTCAATATTGTGGAGTAGAAATGATCACAAGTGACTTACCTCAAGATTTTCCATGACTTCTTGCTCAAAATCACTCAAATCCGAGACTCAAAACTCAAAAATGAGTAAAAACTGGCTGACTCCCGTTTCAGGCATTCTGCCTAGGCAAGTCGCATGTATGAAATGCAACCTTGCCTGATTTTTGGGCAAAAATGAACTACTACCAGCCTTTATTCAATCGATCATAATATTCTTTATAAATATCTAAATGATGAATGGTTTAACTTTCTGGAAATTAGAATCAAAGAGATACAACTTTCATATTTTGCAAATATTCAGATTCCTTATAGATTGCGAGATATAAGCTTCTAAAGTAGGCTCCTCGCATCAGAAATTTTTGTGGGAAATTACAAATCAGCTTTACCAGCCTTCATTAAGTCAATCATAACTTTCTGTAAAAATATCCAAATGATGAATGGTTTAACTTTCTAGAAACTAGAATGCAAGGGCTACAACTTTCATGTTTTTCAAATTTTCAGATTCCTTATATATGTCGAGATATAAGCTTCTAATGTAGGCTCCTCACATCAGAATTTTCGAACCTTGCTGTCAAAAAAAAAAACAGCAAGTTAAATTGGCCTAAAAATGGTCTGAAACCACTCCGAAACTCACCCGAGCCCCTCGGAACTTTAACCAAATATGCCAACATGTCCCAGAATACAATACGAACTTAGTCGAGGCTCTAAACCACGTTAAACAATACTAAAATTTCGAATCGCGCCATGAATCGAATTATGAGTTTTCAAAAATTTCAACTTGTATATTTTGCGCCGAAACCTATCAAATCAATTCGGAATGACTTCAAATTTTGCACACGAGTCATAATTGACGTAACGGAGCTATTTCAATTTTCGGAATCGAAATCCGACCCCGTTATCCAAATTCCAACCTTCGGTCGAACTTTTCCAAAATCTTATATTTTCCAACTTTAGCCAAAATGTGTCGAATTGTCCTACGGACTTTCAAATCCAAATCCAAATCCAAATATACACTTAAGTCCGAAATCATCATACGAAGCTATTGACATCATCAAATCTCCATTTCAAGGTCGTTTGCTCAAAAGTCAACTCTTCGGTCAACTCTTTCCATTTAAGCTTCAAAATGATAATTTTTTCTTTAAATTTTATTTCGAATCTTCCGAAAACCAAACTCGACCACGCACGTAGGTCATAATACTTATTACGAAATTGCTTGAGACCTTAAACACTGAACGGGGCGTAAATTCTTAAAACGACAAGTCGGGTCATTACACCTTCCTTCATAATTTTACTTCCATAATTCATGCCTCTCAATAACCTCAATGTTCAGGAAGACTAATGAACACTGCTAGTATACTTTTAGGCACGCTTTTAATCTATTGTCGTGATTGTGTACATGTTCGCGTGACATAATTACGATTTTCAAAAAATAAATTAAGGTACTTGTTCGCACGACTTTGGCCAAACGATCTTAAATAATAAAGTGTTATTAATTATGTATACGTACGTGTGACATGATTTTTAGCGCACCGAATAAAACGTATTTGCACAAAAGTAACTCGTTTCAAAGATAAATCCATAACGCCATAATTAAAAGCGGTAAAAGGTGAAATGCACATAGGTTCTAATATACGTAATTAAATAATTTATGTAAGCCAAGTATGATTAAAGCGACCGTGCTAAAAGCACGGAACTCGAGAATACCTAACACCTTCTCCCGGGTAACAGAATTCCTTATCCGGTCTTCTGCTTTCACAGACTTTAACACGGAGTCAAATTTTACTTGATTTGGGATTTTAAAATAAACCGGTGACTTGGGATACCATATAATTATCCCAAGTGGCAAGTCTAATCTAATAAATAATCATATTTCGATTAACGTCACTTTAATTGAAAAAACTCCATGTCGCCTCAGGTAAAGGGAGATGTGACAATATATATATATATATATATATATATATATATATATATATATATGCAGAAATTGTAGGGAAAATAATTTTATATATGTACTGGGATTTTATTTTTGTTAGTCGTAATTTTCGGCGAGTTGTGCATAGTTTTCACTACAATACGGCATTAGCAAAACTTAGGGTGTGTTTGGTACGAAGGAAAATATTTTTCAGTTTTTTCATATTTGGTTGCCTTAAATATTTTGGAAAATACTTTTCTCATGAACTCATTTTCCTTCAATTAGAGGAAAATATTTTCTCTAACAAAAGAAAAATATTTTTCAAAACTCTTTTTCAAAATTTCTCACCCTATTCCCCATCCCCACCCCAACCCTTAATAAAAATATTATTAATAGTACTTTCTTTTCATTTTATACATAATTTTTTTTTTTTTTTTGCATTTTAACAAATGACGTTTTCTTTTTATGATATAAAAAAGTATTTTTTACATTCTAACAAAAAAAGTATTTTTTTTTCGTGACGTAGAAAAAGTATTTTCTTTATTCCAACAAAAAATATTTTCTTTTCATAATATAAAACATATTTTTTTATAATTCAACAACATGAGTATTTTTTTTTATGAATATCCACCATACTAATATAGGGGTAGTAATAGACTAGCAAGTAGGTATTGACTAAATGCTTCCATATAAAGCTAATGGCTGCGAGTGGAAGATAATAGTTCAGTTGGTTAACTATTTAAAACTTTTACTTTATTGACGAGAGTATACCTTGTAATTCCCCTCCCCTAGTGTATAATTGATAAAATGGCTGCGAGTCCTTGTATTATTCACTCAATAATAATTAAGTGAACATCCTCCTTTATCTTCTTATGTTTTCTTCATACAAAGTGAAAAGAATTTCTTTCTTTCTTTCTTTTTTTTCAAAACCCCTCAAATTTGTATGTCACGCTATATACTAAATTGATGGAAATATACTCTCCATAAGAAGAAAAAATCTCATATTAACTTGTACTTATGGCCTAAGGATGACAAAATCGGCTCATGAAAATACCATTCGTCCAATCTACGCAAATTTGGGTCTTTTAGTGACCCGCTAATTTATTAGCTCATCCCATTTTGATTCGCTCGCTAATATAAGTTGAGCTGATTTGGGCTAAAGATGCAGCCCAAATTGACGTCACATGAGAAACCTTGTCAATATAGTTGGATAATTTTTGTGTTTGATATGTTATATTTAGCTATAAGAAAGACAGGAAGTTTTATTTGGTAATTAAATAAATTATAAGTAAACAAACAAAAAAAAACTGAAATCTGGTAAGAGATGCTTTCCCTGTTGTCTAATTAACCTAGCTCTTCCTACTCTTTCCTACTACTGTACATTCATCATTTTGGCAAATCGTGCACAATTTCATTGTGATACCTTCCCAAGCAGAGGCGTATCAAGTTTAGCAATATGGGTTCACGTGAACCTATGCTTCTCTCCCTAAATTATGTATAATAGTGTTATATTTTTTCAAAATTATTTAAATATAAATGCGTGAATCCATGTTCAAAGAGTATTATATAATTTTGATTGTACCTTTACAAGTGAAATTGGCAATCAGATTCCCTTTTGAACGGTCTCCTTTTTAGCAAGGAGTATAAATATATATATATGAAAATTACTAAAATTTTAAAAAGAATATAATTTTGAACTCTATAAGTTTAAAAGTGTAGTGGGTCATTGGTAAGAGACTAAAGTTAAACTAGTCAAATCTAAATTCTAGATCCACCTCTTCGCAATGTAAAACTATTATGGGCTAGCCAGTTTTCGAACTGATCATTCAAAAATAGTCATCATTTGCAAAGTCATTGAAAAATAGCCACTATTTTGCTGCAACACGGAAAGTTCCAGCATAATATACTGAAGATCGGTACATCTGTGTATGAACTTCCAGCATATTATGTTGGACCGGTATATTATACTGGAACTCTAGTATATTACTCCAGTATATTATGCTGGAACTCCAGTATATTATGCTGGAGTATTTTCCGGATTTTGAACAGTGTTTTCGTTCAGATTTATCTTTACATGAAAACTGGTTAAATTTCGATTACTTTTGAAACTATGGCTATTTTTGAATTTCTCCCCTTCACAATAATACACTTATTCTTTTGAAATCCTGGATCCGTCTATGTTCCCCAAGTATGCGTTTAATTAACGTAATTATATATTCAATAATATAGAGAATATTTTGTACTATTAAATCACTCAAAAGAAACTTACTGGTTATCCTTCACAAAAAGTGAAACTTATAATCTAAGTTTTAAAAAAAAGCATATTATCAACTCTAACAGAGAATTAAAGATAATCGGATAGTATAAATTTATTTACAATTTCAGTTTATGTAAGTACAGCTCGCCAAGTATAGGCCGGCTGATTAATGAAGGACATGCATGCATGCAGGCACGACTTCTTGATGCTGATAGAGCTTGTACGTACCAGTAATTAATGGACAAGCAAGCTAATTGACTGATAGCCTGTTCGGCCAAGCTTCTAAAATCAACTCATTTTGAGAAGCGTTTTTCTAAAAGTACTTTTGGTGAGAAACAGTTTGTGTTTGACTAATTAATTTGAAAAGCACTTTTGAACAGTAATTAGTATTTGGCCAAGCTTTTGAAAACTGCTTCTAAGTGTATTTTTCTCAAAAGTGTTTCTCAGAAAAGTGCTTTTGGAAAGAAGCTACTTTTTTCTACTTCTCACAAGTACTTTTTTTCTTTCGAAAAACTTGACTAAATACCTCAATTTTTGCTTTTGGCCAAAAAAAAAATTTAATCAAACATGCTATAAATGTTTCCACGTAAACCTAACGGCTGCGGTTGCTTAATCTATTGACTCGATAATATGGACAAATATCTTTATCCCCTTCTTTGTATTAGAAAAAAGAAAACGACTGTCCACCAGCTTGGCTGTATCTAGTCTATTACGTTCTACAACAGTCCATGTGCAAATTCAGTTGTAATATAGATACTTGTGACTAATATATTTGACTATTTCCTAAATTTAATAGGAAATTTTATCTTATAAAAAATATATACACCCTATATATTATAGATTAAAATATTATATTCTATAGTTTCCTTTTATATTTTATAACAAAATAAGTATTTATGATGTATAATATTATTGAGGCATGAAATACGTTATTTATGTTTTTCCTTTCTCTTAGACAACTGAACATACCTATTTTTAAGGTCATTGTTGTTACTGTATTCATGAATACATGGTGCGAATATAGCGCATACAGCTGGACTGTCCTGGTTTTAGGCGCTTTATTTTACTGTTGTACGTATTCATGAATACAACAGTGCGAATGCATGTGAATACATGTGCATACAGCTGGACTGCCCTAATTTTAGTCACTTTTTACTGCTCTATTCATGAATACTTCAGCACGAATACATGTGTGTACAGCTGGACTGCCCTGATTTTTGGCGCTTTTTGCTACTATATTCATGAATACATAGCGCGAATACATGTGAATACATACGTTTACAGCTGGACTTCTACTCTCGTTGAAAATTAGTTTTTCTTTCTCTTTGCCCTTCTCTCGTCACTCTTTCCCTCTGGGCAGGGGTAAGGTCTGCGTACATTCTACCCTCCCCAAACTCTATTGGTAAGATTTTACTGGGTTATTATTGTTCCCTTTCTCTCATCAGTTTTTGAAAACGAAAAAAATTATTGAAAGAAAAAGAGAACGACTTTCATATTTTGCTAACTTTCTAGGAGTCATCTTTAAATTTGAAAGCTCGGGTACCTTTGTAGAACAATATGCTTCAGCTGTTTGTGCCTGAACACTTCCGACCACGAATTTTGTCCTGCAAGCTGCTCTATAATGTCGGTTGCACTCATAATAGCACCCCCTATTTTTTTCTTTTCCTCATAAGTTGCTATTAATAGATTCTACAACAATAGCCCCTCAATCTCGAAAAGTAATAATGAAAATAGTTAACCCAATAGCAGATGCCGCATCTGTCACGATTGGAACCAATAAGCAAATGATTGACCTATTATATCATCGGAAGAAATAGAAAATACTAAAAAGTCTGAATTCACAGCTAATAATATTGATTTGTAGCATCGTCGAACTATTTCAGGAAACCTTTGACTGATGGTATATCGTTGACGAGGATTTCGGGGATGTTTCAAGTACCTCTGATCAACAAAGTGTTGGTCCAGATTGATAGGTAACATATCTTATACTATTCAATATTACAAATTCCATATTTTAGGGAGCCTTACTTATAAATATCGTTTAGATGACCCGACAATGCAAAAAAAATTATTACACCGGTAATCTATATAACATAAACTTCCTGATTGGTGCAACCATTTCCTTTGCCCGTAAGGGTTGGCTGGGTACCCACATGAGAGAGCTGGGATGGAGTTCCTTCATCAGCGGTCTCCTTAGTCAGAGCTCGTCATACCGAGTTTGTTTTGCGATTTGTGAGCTATTACATAGTGAACAGATTGTTAACTCTCTGTATTTGTAAAACAATTCTGGAAATAATAAAATAAATAAATAAATAA
>ML306155.1:281-18079 GCA_005239505.1 Nicotiana paniculata
TCAACTATTTCACCAATCTTAATCGGCTCAGAGAAAGGTTTACCAATGGCGGCCAACATATAATGGAGGTAATCAGGATCCTGAGCTTGGAGAAAATAGTCAATCATTTCTGCCTCTTTCATCGGGGGTTTGACCCTAGCAGCTTGCTCTCTCCACTTGATTGCATATTCTCTGAAGCTTTCTGTTGATTTCTTCTTTATGTTGACNGGGGTTTGACCCTAGCAGTCTTCTCTCTCTACTTGATTGCATATTCTCTGAAGCTTTCTGTTGGTTTCTTCTTTATGTTGACGAGAGAGGAACGGTCTGGCACTATATCAATATTGTACTGAAACTGTTGAACAAAATCTTGAGCCATGTCGTTCCACACATGCCAGTGAGAGATGTCTTGATCTATGAACCATTCTGAAGCAATTCCAGTCAAACTTTCCCCAAAATAAGCCATGAGTAATTCTTCTTTGCCTCATGCTCCCCTTAATTGGTTACAATATCTCTTCAAATGGGCGATGGGATCACCATACCCGTCATACTTGTCAAACTTGGGGGTCTTGAAACCGGGTGGAAAACGGACATGGGGAAACATGCATAGATCGTTAAATGACACACTCTTGTGGCCTCCCAAACCCTGTATGTTTCTCATGGTTTGTTCCAAGATCTTCATTTTTCTAGTCATTTTCTCTTGTTCGGTATTCTCTTCAGACTTTTCGATCTCAACTGGGAATATGTTCTGAGGAGTATGCTTATATGAATCTTGAACCTTGAAAGTCAGTTCTGGAGAGTAATGTTGAGCATCACGAGCATTCAGTTGCGGATCATTGTTGGACTTTTGAGCAAGAGTTGGTTGAGGAACAGTTAAAGTAGGGACAATGGGTACAGTATGTGGGTCATTTCTTAGGGGTGCAGTTGGAGGACGTGGAATGGAAGTACCGGGGATAGTGGGAAGGTTAATGCTTGGACTGAATCCAGGTTGGTTCAATGGGTTACTTGTTAGGGAGATGGGCACTTGATTTGCAACTGACACATTACGAAGATTATCTGAAGTCCCTATGGGTAGTGGAGGCGGTGCCTGTCCATTCACCCAGGCTTGGTACATCTCTGCCAATTGTTGCTTCAACACTCTTACTTCTTCAACCAATCCCGAACTTTGTTCGACCAATTATCCATGGATATCATCATTATCTGACTCGTTCTCACTGTTGTTTGCCATGCTACTTTTTCCTTTTGATCTCGTGTTGTAAGGGTGAGTTGCCAGTTTAAACCACAAACCAACCACCTTTATTTAACTATATCTTTTAGATGACAAACAACAAACATGTTAGAGTTAGGCATTTTGTAGATATTAATCACACATTGTATGTCATGCACCTGATGCCATCTTCATATCTAAATGAGTTGGAAGGCTTCATGCTTCTTCTCGGCTTATTGGTTTATTGGTTTTATTTTCATATTGAATTTTAGCACTCTCTTTTGTTTTCTTTCTTATTTATTATTACTCATTTTTTTTTAATTATGGCTATGATCACACCCGACGGGAATTGCCTATGTATCATGACGCCGCATGAATCAGACCATTATGTAGTTCAGGAGGGAAATAACAATTTTTGATGATTTTTTTTTGTAAAAATAAAACAAACTAAAATATTTTTCAGTCAAATTTTTTATTTTTTTTTATTTTTTTATATACCATGAGAGAAAAGGAAATATATACAAACTTACTCTAAAAATATGACTGGAATAAAACAAACTTTGATAAAAATAAAAGACTCCTAATATAAAATTAAAAATGAGACAAATAAATATAAAAACTAAGAACTAATAGACTGCACTAAAAATTCAATATTCAATGATTTTCTTGCTTAAACTGATATCATCACTGATCTGCATCTCTTGGCCTCCACTCTCCCCCCAAAGTCTCGTACAAATTTTGAAACACCGCTGGCAACTGTGGGACAATGGCATGTGCCTGTTGACCAACTTCTTCATTGCTTAGATGGCGATGATCATCATGAATATATGCCGCTTTCTCTGCCAATCGAAGTACCTGCTCTCTAGCTTGCTCCATATTCATGTGACAATTTTGCAACCATATCTAGGTAGTGTTGATGGTGTGCCTCATTTGAGCCTCACGTCCCTCATATTCTTCAATGCGACGGTTTAACACACCTCTCTCAATCATCCGTTGACGCCTCTCTGCCTCAAAATTTGCGTGCTGATAACCCCTCTTCTTCTTTTTTATTTCTTCCAATTGTGCATAAAGCTGACCTTTTGAGCGTATCCAGTGTGCCCTTTCTCTTTCAAACTGTTCGTTCTGCCGATCAAACTCCAGTTGTTGTTGGCGAGCATCCTCTTCGATGATACTCAAGTCTTCTTGCAACTTATTTTTGTTCGCCTCAACCCTTCTAACTAAACCAATTGTGTTCGCCAGTTCTTCTTCTACGCGGGCTGCCTCATTCTTAGCATGCTTTAAATCATTATCCATGATCCCTAAGGCAGATTGATAATCTTTCTCAATACTTAAATGGATCTGAGTGACTCCGGCTTGTTGTTGGGCTTGTTGTTTGACTATGGTCATCCGAGCGTGCTCCAATTCCTCTTTCAGCTTTTCTATAGTTCTTTGATCATTTCTCCTCCTTATCGACCCCTCAGGCCTATCTCTAAATGATGAAGGATGATGAAACCAAGTAATATACTCAGGGATCACCTCTCCAAGATCTCGATCTTCTACCATCTCATTCAACTCCGAGACTTTACTTGCATACCAGATTTTCATAATTTCTTCTTCGTCATGAGGTTGATCTTTACCAAAATCATAACAGAACTTGCTCATATCTCGTACTGGCGGCACCTCTTGTAGTCGTGCAAACTGGCGCATCACCCCAAGTGGAGCATAGGGATGAACACCATCCAATCCTATACGTACCAAATAAGAATGATATGCAGACTCACAAATGACCTCTTTAGAGGAAAACCAATCGTAGTTCCAAGTGATTCGTTTGGCTGACAAAGTAAGAAGCAGCTTTTTCCAGGCATCAATACCTTCTGGTAAGTCATATTTGTCAATATTTTTCTGGTGATCATAAGTGCGATTGGTCCAGAGCTCACTAAAATTAGTGATAGTAGGATGACGATAAAAATGCTCCAAAAACCATATCTGTAACAAAATGTTGCAGCCATCAAAGTTTCGTGCGCCCAATTTACATCTAGTTAAAGCACGAAAAATGGAACAAAGAATCATAGGGACCAAAGTATAATCATTCCCTTTTGAGGTCGGAGCCTCAACCACACCTGCCAAGTGGATGTTAATGCGTCCTGCCCTTTCCGGAAAAACTACACGCCCCAAAAAAGCAACCATAAATGCAAACCTCCTATGTATCTTCCATGTTTCCTTGNTTCATTCACATTTTTTGGTACAATGGGCCTCTGCCGTCGAAGATTGCCGCCCCACCCCTGGAAATGGGCGATTTCCTCCAAGGTCAGAGTCATTTCACAGTCAGTAAAATGGAACACATTGTTTTCAGGATCCCAGTGCGGAATCAAAGCTTCGATCACATCCCTCCTAGGCTTGATCGTCATCATGTGAACCAAATGTCCCAAGTACTTCTTTATCTGGTTTCGCTCATATTTCTTAAAATCTCTCCACCAATCCCACAACAATTGTGGTATCTGATCAACAATAGAAAATCTGGTATTCCTTCTAACCTGGGTCTCTTTTCGGACTTACCTCTTTCTCCACTCATGGTGTACCTATTTATCCAGACACGGGGTTAGATTTTAATCAAATATATTATTGACACAAAAAATCTGATTTCTCGGGTTTTTACTCTATAAAAATAAAAACAAAAACCAAACTACGGGACTAATTTTTTTTTGGTTAAATTAGTAAAATAATTATGAGAAAGAAAGGAAGGCTCAAAATGACTATTCCTTTGTAAAAATGAACATAAAAAACTGGTCTCTTTTGTTAAAACGACCATTTTGCATTTTCGAAGAAGGTTTTAAGGCTATTTCGATAAAAGGACCGAACACATGGGCAAAACTGGTCGAAAGATAAAAAAACTTACAAAGTGACTATATTATTATTTATTTTTTTGTTTGAAAGCAAGAGAAAAAAAAAGTCCATATACAACTTTTTTATTTTATTTTATTATATTTTTATTTTTTATTTTTAAAAAAAAATAAGGTTGAACTTGATGAAGGTTGCCTACGTATCTCACATCCGATGAGAATCAAACCCGCGTAGTTCGGTTAAAATAAATTAAAAAAATATTTTGAAAATTGTGCTTTTACATACTAGAACCCTTCAAAAATTTATTTTTAAAAAAAATATTTTATGAAAACTTGGAGGAATTTTTCTCTTTCTCTCTCATCTGTTTAATCGACCTATCCTAAAGCCGGTCAACATTTGAATGAAGCCTACCAAATAATGTTACATATAGCACATAAATATGAACATGTTGGTCCGAAAAATAGGTACCTGTCCTAGACGGACCCGGCCCCTGTGCCGAGTCCCGCTAAGTCCAATGCACATGATGCAAATAAAACGTAGCCTACTAGGGATATTCATTTCTTGTGGCTTATTTTTCTAAGTTTTCAAATCTTAAAGGAGATGGTATCTAGACCTGGCTTACCCGGGCGGACAACCCGAGCCGAGGAGCGTCAAGCATCACCAGTAGTAGAACAACACTGGCTAGCTAACGGCTCTCCCGGCTAATCATGTGTGACTAAATCCTTCACCAGAAGCTGGTAGGCTAACTGGCTTTATCTCAAGACAGAAATTTTTGTGATGCTAGTAGGCAAACACAACGTAACTACCTATAAGAAGACTCAGAGGGGTGCGAGAGAGGATACAATTTATATCACAGTTCAAATAAATATTAAAGCGGTAAATAAGCAACAAATAGCACATTAGGCTTCCAAACACAATAATATTCAAAACATGATAAAAGCAAAACAAGAGTTAATATACAAAGCTCGAATTCTTATTAATTGTCCCTAGCAGAGTCGCCAGAGCTGTCACGCCTCTTTTTCCCTCCATCCTATTACGAGGTTGAGTTAGAAGAATTTTTTTAATTAAAGTGACATTTTGAAAAGGGATTATTTATTATTTAGAGTCGCCACTTGGAATTGAGTTTTGGTGTTCCAAGTCACCTTTTATTTGAATCCCCTTTCAAAAGGAAGGTTTGACTCTTAATTTATGGTCTACAAAAATAGAAGACTGAGTAAGGAATTCTGTTGACCGAGGGAAAGGTGTAAGGCACCCCTCGAGTCCCGTGGTTATAGCACGGTCACTTTATTGACTAATGTAAGGCTTAAATAAATTTTTGGCTATTCTTGTATTTTTATTAATTATGACTTATTTATTACCGCTTATCTAATTATATTTTTATTAATTATGTTCACCAGGATACATAACGCATACAAGGTAAATCTTTGAAATTAAATATTAAACCAAGGTACGGAATGTACACATGGTTATAACATAATTATTTTAAATCTAAAGGTATCGAGACGCGGAATGCGCACATAATCCTTTTATTATTTAAGTACATCAATCCAAGGTTCGGGTATGAACACATGGGAAAATAGCATATTCAGAATATTTAATTATTTTGTCTCTTTTATATTCAAGATATTTAATTGTATATTCTTATTATTTGGATTAATGTTTTTGTAGTTAAAGTACGTTGTTTCTTTAGTCATGAAAAGAAATAAGACTTAATTGGCCAAAGTCATGTGAACGTGTACTTCGATTTATTAAAAAAATTTGTAACTATGTCATGCGAACGTGTACACAATCACAATGATAGATTAAGTTGTGCTTAAAGCATACTATAGATTTGTGAGTTATTTGAGTATTAACCAATGTAAAAGAAATGATCCAGTTTATTTTAAATCTAGCCCCCACTTCAATTTGCACAATGGCCTATTTCTTGATAAAATAACCTCCATTATCCATAACTTTGCAATAATGTAATTTTATCTCTTCAAGACCCAATAAAGTATATGACATGCAAGCAACAAAATAATTGAAGCAGTCAACCATTTAAGAACAAATAGACAGATACTTAAGACTTAAACTTCAAAAGATGCCAAAATTTCAAAGTTATTTGCCTTTCAGTTCTTACTCACTTGAATTCCAATTATTACGTTATTCCTTCAAGTTAATAACGTCACATGAATAATAATCACATTAAAATGAACCAACATGCTAACATCCTTCAAGGAATGTTTAAAGCCAATTGATACAGAATTCTCAAAACTTAGAATATGAAAAGATTCATTTGTGGTATATAAAACAAAATAATGATGCAATTAAAAGTTGAATCAAGAAATCTAACTTTGTGAGTTTTACAGCTGGGGAGTCTAAAATCATATAAGAACTCCAAACAGAACCTCGACGTACTAGAAACTTTATGGGGCCAAAGCTCGGACCTCGATGGCACATCAAACTTTTTCTCGTTCTCCCCTTTTTTTTATTTTGCCTGTTGTCTATTTATAGAATAAGATGGATGAAGTGGTTGGTCAAATATGATGTTGTGTGGGAGTGGGAGTGTAGGATGAGGAAATCAAGAGGGAGGGTTGAGGAGATCATGGTGAGTAGTTAGGATAACAATTTTTTGAATCTTTTAAGATTTATCCCTTTTTAAAAAAAATTAAAAAGTAAATGAAACCAAGGTATATGTGTGCATAGTGACGTGAGGGGTGGGGGGAATTAGGATTATTATTATTTTTTTTATTTCTTTTTTTTAAGTAAAAGAATCTGATTTTTTCAAAGAAGTTATGAAACAAACTTTATCACTTTAACGTTATTTTACTTCATTTTGATTTTTTTGTCTGTCTTTTATTTTAAAAGATAACTAAATTATGAGATAAGAAGAATAACCAATATTTCTTACAACATAGGAAAATTAAATATTTACATGTACTTTATATGATACTAAGAAAGATTCTATAACTTACTTATTAAAATTCTAATTATTTATATTTGTGATTTTTTTTAATTATAAATAGAAATAAAATTTTACTTTAAGAATGTGAGAATTTATTTATTTTTCAAATAAAATTTACTAAGAGTAAGATAAAAGTTTAAAACATCAAGATTAGGCCTAAAACGAATATTTACACTAAAATGGTATAACATTTGAGTGTCGTAAAAAATTAGTTGTTCACACCGTTGCCTTCAATTTATTCCCATGTTATGCAATACTGGAGTAGCTATAAATCCTTCTGGAATCTGAATTAGTCCAACAGGTACCGACTAAGCTTGAACCTCCGCTTCTAGATCCACTTGAGATTGTACAATAGGTGTCGAGGTTCGAGCTCTAGACTGAGCTCTGCCTTTGTCTCTTCCCCTAATCTTAGTTGTCATTAGGGTTTCATCTCTTGACCGGTTGTAGACGTTTTGCGTGTTGTCGAGATTTGTGAGAGGACAAGAATAGACAAGTTCAATCATCAATGGTAGAATAAATTCACACGATAGAGTAGAATAGAAGTGAAATTGTTCCTAACTTCAGAGCCTCTTAGAGATAAGTACATACGTCTCCGTACTGATCCTTCAGACTCTACCAAGTTTGTTCGTAAATTGTGAGACCTAAGCAACCTAGTGCTCTGATACCAACTTGTCACGACCATAATTCCCCCAACCTTAGGGATTGTGATGGCGCCTAACAGCACACTTGATAGGCAAGCCAATGTTAGAGACACTCAACTATTTCTGTTAATTAATCATTTAAACCGGATAGAATAATTTTAAATTAAACTCGATCTAATGGCTTTCAATAAATAATTCCAAATATAAAATAAATAAATAATAAATTAAGCGAGCGAAGAAATAATTAAATAAATCTAGAACTACCATAGAGTCTGGTGTCACAATTCACGAACTACTAAATAATACTACAAATACTTGGCTGAAAGAAATAGTGTAACTGTTCTGAATATACTAAAACTGTTTTATAAATATAGGAGAAGACTCTCGGGATCTGCGAACGCCGACAGACATACCTCGTGTCTCCGAATGAATAGATGGCTGCTCTAAAAAATTTTATTGTTGGCTAGTACCTGGATCTGCACAAAAGAGTGCAGAGTGTAGTATCAGTACAACCGACCTCTTGTACTGAGTAAGTGCCGAGCCTAACCTCGACGAAGTAGTGACGAGGATACGACGAGGCTTTAGCAATATAACCTGTGACAATAATATATGAAGCAAAAAGGAAATCTAAACAAATAATTAAATACTGCAACGATAATGAAATAACTCAGCCGTCTTTTCCAGGTGTCAGCTACAACCAATTCTCAAAAAAAAATTCCAGTTTCCAAACTTTAACTTTAAATAAAAGTAGTGCCAAAAATAAGAAGAATAGTAAAATAAATATTTAAGCTTTTCAAATATCTATTTTCTTTGAAATTCAGTAAAAATATAAATGTCCTCACTTATTGCTCCTTGTTGCAGCGTGCAACCCGCTCCCACCTGTCCACCCTTATTGCTCCTCACTAAATATATCACCCTTATTACTTTGTTGCGGCGTGCAACCCTATCCCACATGTCCACCCTTATCACTCCTTATTACGGCGTGCAACCCGCTCCCACCAGATATCTCATATCAATTTATTAATAATTTTCACAATTTAGGCCAAGCCTATCATAATATTTTTGTCTCAACAATTATAAATAAGAAACTGTATTTTTCTCGTAACTTCATCAATATCCTCTCAACCATGAAACCAACAGGAACATAAATATGTATATATATCTCGTAAAAATAATACCAAACCGCTCAACCGTTTTGTACCACAAGGGAACCAGCTAAAACAACCAATACTCTTTTCAAAATAACCACAACAATATTTAACAAAATAACAAGGCCAAGTAGTCATAAAAACAATAATGAACATGAATCAATTAAGTTGGGAACGACAAAGGGATCATGTTTAACATGCAATTTGGTGGTGCATAGATACTCGTTACCTCACATATACACCACACACATGTATTTCACATAGCAAACAAGTGGGGATTCCTATTCCCTCAAGTCAAAGTTAGACCAAACACTTACCTCAATTTCGCAGGTCACTCACTGCTCAACTATGACTTTTCCTTTAGAATCTTGCTCTAACTTGCTCGAATCTAATCATAATTAACTCAATATTATTAATTAAGTCTAAAGGAACTAACTTTATTAAAAATTATAATTTTCCTAAGTTCTCTAAAAAAAAGTGAAAACCCGACCCTGAGCTTGCTTGGTCTAAACTCGGGGTTCGGACCAAATTACGTTTACCCATTCACCCGCGAACCCAAATATACAATTAGTTTCGAAATCCGACCTCAATTCGAGGTAAATATTCGATTTTTAAAATATTTTCTAATTCTACCCAAACCCTCAATTTTTACCATGAAAATTCTTAGTTTTTGATTTAAAAGTGATGAAAAACAATGACTAATTGAAAGAGTAAAGTTTAGAATTGATTATCTATGACTTGGGGATTATATTTGGTGAAGAAATTCGTTCCTAGGGCTGTGGGGTTCGAAAATTTGAAGAAGAAGAAGTGTGCCCGTTTTATATATATTTTTCTGCCAGCTATATTCTACCTCGTTTATCGTGCCAAACGATTTCGAAACTTGATTTTTATGCCTCCAATGGATTCCTTGTAAAATTCTAGTCAAGTTAGGCTTTGAATCACTCAATTTGAACTTATAATAAAGGAGATATGTATTTTTTAATATTTGCAAATAGCACATATTTTCAATACGCCGTCAGTGGTAATTTCGTAATTAACCTGAACAATCTGGCAACCTTAGTAAAATGACCATAAAATCCTCATACGATGTCCAAATTCGATGATTCTTTTTGCTACATGTCTGTAATTAATACGGATCTAATACTTCATTCAAAAAAGAAATCGGAGCTCATTTGTTCAATATGATATCATTTATGCTTGAAGAAACGACGTCGAAGCATAAGAAAGAACGAGCGCAACACAACTCAAACCTATTTGAAACTCACCCGAGCCCTCGGGGCTCTAAACCAAACATGCACGCAAGTCTAAAAGCATCATACGAACCTTCTCGTGCGGTCAAATCCTGAAAATAACATGTAAAACTATGAATTAAACCTCAAAACTCATTATTTTTCTCAAGAACACTTAAAGTTCACTATTTATCAACCGGACGTCCGAATCACGTCAAATAAATTCCGATTCTCACCAAATTTCGCAGACAAGGCTTAAATATCATAACAAACCTGTATTGATCTCCGGAACCAAAATACGCTCCCGATATCAACGGTTTCAAACGTTAATTCATTTCTTTATTTCATTAATAATTCATCAAAATAATTTATTCAATAATTGATTTCTAAGGCTTGGGACCTCGGAATTCATTTTCAGGCATACGCCCGAGTCCCATATTTTACTACGGACCTCCCGGGATCGTAGGAACACAGATCCGGGGCCGTTTACTCAAAATGTTGACCAAAGTCAACTATAATCAAATTTAAATTCTAGAAATCACTATTTCTCATATTTTCACATAAAAGCTTTTCGGGTTCACGCCCGGACTGCGCACGTAAATTGAGGTATTTAAAATTAACCTTTTTATGGCTATTAAGCATAGAACTGAGTCTAAATTCATAAAATGATCCATTGGGTCATCACATAAATAATATAATAACTATAAGAAAAAAAACAAAAGAAAAAAGATTTTGTGAATAAATAATGTGATGAATAAGACATATTTAACTTTTAGACAAAAACAAAGTGATAGAAAGAAGTTTATTAAAATAATAGGATTTATTGTGCTAAAACAAGACAGATCACAACATGATATGTTTAGTATTCTTTAATATTGAGAGCGAAATGTAATGCAAGACTAAAATCAAGGGGTTAAGTTGCTACAAATATTTAAAAAATAGGTTATACACTACGAGATTTGAACAATAATTTCATATCCCACTTCTTAATTTATCTGAGAGGTTTATATATTAAGGTTATTTGCACATGACTCAAACAACTTGCATCACAATTTAACATGATTTGTGTTCGCGCATCGCACGGGTACTAGTACTGGTTATATTAAAAGAAAGATAGTCAAGGTTGATATTATGCCAAGTAGCATATTGTGAAAAAATTACTTGGAACTTTAAGGATAAAACCTAAGAATATTTAAAAATTACTATATAAATAGGGAAAGTTAGGCTAGAAGCGTACTTTTGGTAAATTAAAAGATCGTGAAAATGAAGCAATCTTGGGAATTCAAATTCAAAGGACAAAAAAGGAAAAGATTATATGGAAATAATATAGCAAGGTGTGCCACCCTATCCACACATAAAATTCATATAAGGAGATACACACCGAGCTAAATTGCTCATTACTACAAAATACTGAATATCGGTCACAAGCGCACCAAGTGCATAATACAAACACTGGGGAGACAGATAGCGTCATATGCTACAAAACTCAAGCACAACTGAGGTGCGATATATAATCTGAATCTCAAGAGCCATCCTGCTCACATAACCCCATCGCTACATGGAACCTCAACACATAAGAAATTTATCAAGTCGTTACACGACTCACACGGCACAGTATAACCTTACATGAAATAGCCGACAACGAAATAACATCCATCATCCGAATACTCCTCCATGAGGAGCGTTATGCTGAAATGAACATACCGGCATGATATAGAACCCACATTCATATTTAAATTCATTCACAAACCTCAAGCCGATTCTGATTGCACCTAACTAGGCTAATAACCTTACATGGGTCCACGATAACCCATTTTTTTCTAATAACACACGAGAATAACCATCATAGCCGGGAAAAACTACCACAATCCACAACCAAATGAACTGAGCGCCCTCCAGGCATAAATTCTCAAATACGAAATCTTACCACATTCTTCATACTTGGTTTAAATCTTCAATCAGTCAAGTGACTACATGTCACCCTTATACAATCTTCTCGTGGAATACACTCCCACGACCTCATGCACTAGGTAACAAGCCTGCACCTCCATACCACCGGCCATACAAATGTTGCAAGGCAATTCAAGAATCCGCAACCAGAATGCAAGGCCTCTTACACCAACACCGATCTCAGGTGATGCGGAAGACAATACCAGCTTACTCTAAACATCCAAATCTCTTTCCTGCTAATCCGAGCTTGCGACATCCTTGCCAACACCGAACCGCAACCTTGATCCTCACTTTTAATTTCATAAAGCTCATTGCACCTAACATGCCAATATGCGATAGCACAAGAATTTCATCATAATTCCTGGACCACTAATAGGGTGAACACTTTATCATATAGAAAACCTTTTTACTTAGCTCATTTCAAGAGAACCACAACAACGCGCGAGTGAATTCTCATAACCGTAGAACATGCAAAATCCTCAAGTAGTGGTCTAAACCACCATAACCCTTCCGGGATCCGCCTACACACCACGGGTCACAATACTTGAATACTCCCAATTAGAACCAATCACGGCAATTGTCAAGCCTCGAACGTACCGCCACAAATCACATGCATAATCTAACCACGTTGGAGGGACTGGTCACTGCCACCCTCATGCCACTTCAACCATGGCTAACAGATCCGACTCCTTCTAACTTATCCTTAACTTGCCTGAGAAATAATAACAGCTCCATTCCTTACATCATGAACCTAAATTGGCACTCATCCCGAGTGACCCCATTCCACAAGACCACATTGTCTCCAGATCCACGAACCTTCTCATACCCTCCTGGCGCGCACATTCGCATCCTCGATTGCTACACCCATTCTGAAAATTCCACTATGAATCTGAAGTCATTTTCTCTCTTTCCTCCCAAATGATGCACTGCAAGCCGAAAATATCATAGAATATTCCGATCCTCTTATCATAATTTGCTTCAAAACATCGATTCTTAACTATATCACGGGCTTAAAATCCTTAGGCACCGCATTTTAACCCTCTTTGAATTCACTAGGACTGTTGTTGAGAGTCACCCACTCTGACTTGGTCCCGAATATAATCAACTCTGGGGCTCTGCTTGCACATGAACACCCATATTAATGAAGCACACAGCTGAATCTCTTCCCTTGTAAATCACCTCTGAACGAAGCATAAGTCCTGAATCTTCTCAAAGCCCGAACACGAGCCGATAAAGCCAACCACAGCACACCTTTACCAATTCCTTTGCTCAAATACTACTTACGTTCTCTTTCCTTAGCTGTAATAACCCATCAATATGCTAATACCCATAAATCTCACAAATAGACGACCATGCAATCCAACCATATGAGGTGGGACTCTCCCACTTATCTTGGAGCTACCGGTACACAACTCTGGAACGAACTGATCTCGCACCACCAATTTGCCAAATTCCTCGAAATCCTTCCGTTAGCATTTCATGAACACTCTGCATCTCTATCAATATTGACCTATCCGACCTCTTGCTGGATAGCCAATAGAATTCTTTGCAGAAGCTTCGGCAACCACACGACTGTTGACCTGCCCACCGGAGATAACCTACCTGCTGACATATCCCAACGACGATGCACTGCACAATCACTATGACATCAATAACCCATCATGGGCCCCTTCTCATGCACCCATTGTACATAGTTCGATCACCCTTCATGGACCTCAACTTAAATGTGCGACAATATCTTCCAATTCCCCGCAATATACTAGCCAATGCTTCAAATCAAGCCGGTAGACGTAATCACCGTCCACAAAATTCCCAAATCCTTCCAAACTTCTCTTAAGGTGTGTAGTTATCTTGCCATTGAACCCATGTGTTACTCTGCCACTCTCCCACCTTGGTCCAACCTACTCCTTTAAGCAGCCATCTGATTCCTGCTTCTCACGTTTGGACTTCCAGAAGTTTAACCACCGCTTCACACTCCCCGCATGTCCTTCCTCATCCTTTGTTGCCCAGTTGTTGCCTTAGATCAATATCTATCTCTGTATAACTTGAACCAACAGGTTGCCACCACTTTAAACCTTTTCGACGATCATCTTCCTCGAGCCGTCAACATTGGAAACACCGGTCTGATCCTGAATCACCGCACATCATGATCTCTGATAGCCGCTTCCCCAATACTATCCCACAACATCCTGCAGCAAAGGCGAATCGAAAGAGGTCATAACACCGGCGAACTTAACACATTCAATCGAGGACGACGACATCACGTCGCAGATAAAAGTTCCACCACACTTGAAACCACAAAGTCTCATTACTCCATCAACCCAAACATGAACATTCATAGTACGGTTGTCTTTCCTCCATAGGAAATAAAATACCGACAATGAGCTTAATCGATAGAACGGCCTTTCGCAAGGCGATGATAATAACCTCATCAAATACGCATGGAGAAACATCCTGCACCATATATGTAGTACTATCACAACTATTCACCTCCCAATTTATGACCAGCGCTTCGCGTCACATAAGATTGAATGGGAAAGAAATGAAGGCATAAGCCTCAAAAAATCAAACCACATGATGATGAATCGAGAAGGGAAGTACTCCTAACAACACTGTAGCCTCTCAGAGATAAGTACAGATGTCTCCGTACCAATCCGCAAAACTCTGCTAGAGTCGTTCATGACTCGTGAGACCTAAGGGAACCTAGTGCTCTGATACCATATTGTCACGACCCAAAATTCATTAAAGGTCGTGATGGCGCCAGACACCATTGTCAGGCAACCCAACACTAAATAGTTAATTAAATCCTCAATTTAATATTTTTGAAATTATTTCTTTTCATTACATTAAATAGCAAATAATGGACTTCCACTGAGTAACAAAATGTCTTTAATAAATTCAAATAATGAATAAATCTCATAGTCATCCCAGAACCCGGTGTCACAAGTGCATGAGAAATTTCTAGAAAAAAAGATGTAATACAATAATATGACCGGGATACAATTGGACAGTAGAGGAAGTACAATACAATACTCTGAAGGAGACTTTGTTGGTTGCGATCGTCTCGAGAGGTGCAACTCACATAAGTCTCTGTATCGCCCATGTTGCTGCGCCGACTGGGCCACTAGACATATATGTGCTTGTGCAACAAAATGCACGGCAAGTGTAATATGAGTACAAAAATAACGTGTACCTAGTAAGAATCCCGCCTAACCTCAAAGAGTTAGTGACGAGAGGTCGACTCCGACACTTACTAGTGGTCCAATAATATCAGGTACAGTAAAGAAATGAATAAATATGAAACAGAGTAAATATATGAAGCAAACAAGTATAATTTACACTGTACAATTCTCTTCTTTTCACTTTACTCGGCTCTCAACTAGCACGTACCCTCCGTGATCGGAGCATATACATAGATATAGTGAATTTCATCAAGAGGTTGTGATAATTCAATTAAGGGAAAAACCCTTAGATACACTGACGTCTAGCCAAATATTGCACGATTCCATGAGGATAATAAATATATAGGAAATGCCGAGGCGTACGGCCCGATCCAACATAAAAGTAAATTGTGCACTGCCAGAGGGTCGAATGGCGCGAACCATAGATGCATCTATTAACCTGCCGAGGCGAACGACCCGCTCCCATGAGAGTGTGATACATAAATCCTGCCGAGGCGAACGACCCAGTCCCATAAGAGTAGTAGAAGAAAATACCCCACTCGCGAAACATACACGCGATGTGGTTACACATAGATTTCTTAAGCTATTATAATATTACTCAATTCCTTTCGAAATTTCGAAGTTCATACAAAAACCTTTAAATCTTAACTCTTAAATTCAACTCCTTTTAAAAACATTTAATAAGTGAACTCAATCCTGCTCCCTCTCAAGGCAAACAATAAACATAAATCAATAACAATATCAATAAAGCATGATGTAAGCCTAAAACTACCCGGACATAGGCATAACTAGTAGCCACGTACGGACTCTCGTCGCCTCGTGCGTACGTATCCCCCACAAATAGAAGCACATAACATTTTATCCCATCTATGGGGTTACTTCCCTCTTACAAGGTTAGAAAGGAGACTTACCTCGCTCCGAAGTTCCATAACCGGCATTCCACGCCCTTCCGATGATTCAAATCAATGCACAACGCTCCAAAACTAGCCAATAATTATGCAAACCCATTAATATATACTCAATTATTCATTATAATCCAATTTACAACAATTCCTTACCCCGAACGAAAAGTTGGTAAAATCACCACCGGGCCCACGTGCCCGGATTTCGAAATTTCTCGAAGATAAACTTTACCCATAACCTCACGAACTCACATATATAATTTATTCCCAATTTCATGCCCAAATTCGTGGCCAAAAATCCAAAATATAAATTTCTATGTCTTCTACTCAAAATCCACAATTTCCACAAATTTCCATGTCTAATCCATCAAAAATCCAAGTATTTAACTCAAAATGAGAAGAAATCACTTACTCTATAGAAGATGCTGAAAATGACACTCCAAGATTGCTCCAAAATCGCCTCCCATGGAAGAAATGAAATGCAAATAAGCCAAAACCTCGATTTTTAAGAACCTTACTGCCTCCAGCCTTTCCGCACCTGCGGTCACTTGACCGCTTCTGCGATTCCGCAGGTGCGGCCCCAACTACCGCTTCTGCAGTTTCCCACCAGGCCCCGCGCTGCGCTTCTGCGCCTCTTCTTTCGCAGGTGTGCGGTCCCGCATCTGCTGTCCCAGCTAGCCCAACCACTTCCGCTTCTGCGGATCTATGGCCGCTTCTGCGGCCCCGCACCTGCGGCCAAGACCTCGCAGGTGCGGTTACACCAGAAGACAGCAGCCTCAACCTTTCTCAACTCCAATTTTCGATCCATTAACCACCCGGAATCCCTGGGACCCCGTCCAATCACACAAACCAATCCCATAACATAACACGGACCTGTTCGAGGCCTCAAATCACATCAAACAACGCCAAAAACCATGAATCGCACTCAAATTCAAGCTTAATGAACTTTAGAACTTCCAACTTCTTCATTCGATGCCGAACCTATCAAATCACGTCCGATTGATCTCAAATTTTGCACACAAGTCATATTTAATATTACGAACCTACTCCAATTTCCGAAATCGGAATCCGACCCGGATATCAAAAGGTCCTCTCCCGGTCCAACTCCTCAAAAACCTTCGAATTTCTAACTTTAGCCAAATGACTCCAAAATGACCTACGGACTTCCAAATTTACTTCTGACCATGCTCCTAATACCATAATCACCATACAGAGCTATTCCTAGACTCGGAATCCCAAACGGACATTGATAACACTGAAATGCACTTTGACCCAAATTTATGAATTTTCTTCCAAAATGCCAACTTCCCCAATAGACCTCGAAACGCTCCCGGGTCCTCCAAAATCTGATTTGAACATACGACCCAGTACGAAATCATCATACGAACCTGCTGGAACCTTCAAATCCCGATTTCGAGGTTATTTACTCAAAGATCCAACCTTAGTCGATTTTTTCAACTTAAAGCTTCCGAAACGGAAATTCGCTTTACAATTCGACTCCAACACTCCCGGAATTCAATTCCGACCCTGCGAACAAGTCATAATACTTGAAGTGAAGCTACTCATGCTCTCAACTGCCGAACGACGCGCTAGAGCTCAAGACGACCGATTGGGTCGTTACATTGAGAAAAAACCACTTGGCAATTTTATGGAATCTATTTGTTGGATTCTATTTGTATAACATTGAAAAAATTGATTAATTGATATTCTTTTGGATCTATTTAATAATTAAAAAAATATATCTATTAGGAATTGCATATTCCGTGACTTATAGTTACCATATTTAAAGTAATATTACA
>ML306156.1:0-29586 GCA_005239505.1 Nicotiana paniculata
TATATGTATTAGGAGTAGGACATGTATTATCTATATATAGGGCTCATTGTATCATTGTATGAATAATATATATAACATATTATTTTCTCCCGTGCTTTCTCACAATCTCTAAATAGATGCTCATACTTCATATCCCAATCTAGTAACAGCGTGCATGCATGATTTCATTAATGCAATTTTATTATTACTCTAATGCATCAAGGTACAGAGGGGGGAGGCAAAGTAAAAGTGCCCACAAGTATTTATCAAAACTTAAAAGAAAAGCAAAAAATAATAATAAAAGTAAACAACAACCACTACGCTTAAGTCCCAAACAATTGGGATCAACTATTTGAATCCTCACTGACCATGCTTCTCCATTTAAGCTCGGCTTATGTCATCATCATATCAAATAAAAATGAAAGTGATAATTAAGCTAAATATATATAACTAACGTAATAATAATAAAGTCCCCTATACTTTTAACTGGCATTTAAATCTATGATATGGTCAAGTTACTTCTAGAAATGCAATAGGTTCAAAATCAATGTGCTAACAAGACCTAAACATATTTCCAACTAGTAAATATCTTAGTTAACTATGTACCCGCCCTTTAACCATCTATCTTTAGATATGGTATGGATCACAAAATTTTAAGTCCAAAAAACAAGGTAAGAAATGTGGGGAACAGCGACCCACATAAAAAGATTTGTCTAAGCAATCTCTTTGAGATTTTCAGTAAGTCATGGTTTATTAGATGAATTTTATTCTGGAACCTCCTACAACCATATTTTCCCCATCCCTGATGATGAAATGGATAGTTTAGCTAATTGATTTGCCACCCTCTTACCAATGAGTATCAGCATTCAATAAAAATCCAAGTTTCATTTTTGAATGAAGTTGGACGTACAGCTCTTAATGAGATCTTTTTCTTCTATTGTTCCTTTTCTTTAGCTAAATCTGCACCGACTCCAAAAAAACTGTAGCTCTTTCAAGACAACGAAAACAATGCTTACAACAGATAGTACTTACCAGAATATATTTGAGATTAGCTGTGCTAATGTCCTCTTTAGTCTCATTAAGAGAAAACAGCCCTAATTTACCGATCATTTCTTCACACTGTCTCAAAATCTCGCAACCTTTCCTCACAGTATCCTACAAATCCAGAACCAAAACAAACAAAAATTCAAATAACACGCTAAAACTCAGATCTTTCAGTATTATTGCTTATAAATAAAAATTACTTTGTCAACGCTCGATTCTGATGCCGAAGCGTGAATTTTTGAAGCCTGCTCAAATATAGCTGGCAAAGGCATCTCCTGCATGTTCAGTTCGCCCATTGCTGATTGTATTAGCTTTCGTCTTTCGAACTGGGTAAACAAACCCTAGAAATCAATGAATTGTGAGATTTGATCCTGAATTTGGGATTTGAAATTGTTGAAATTAGGATTTGATTTGAATCTGTAGAGAAAGTGGGTTCCCAATGGAACGTTCTAGTAATCTTCGCGGCAAATCGTACGATTCCGGCTAAAGGAAATGCTTTCTATGTTTCACTATTTTTAACTTTTTGACATTTGATCGTGATTTACACTATTTTCATTTTTATTTAACTTTTACAAATTTTAAAATATTTAAATTTGAAATTTTTAATGTGACAATTGCTTTTACACCTAATAGATACACCTAACCTAATCGAAAAAACGTTAGGTGATGAGCTACTAGTGTCCTTTCCAAGTGGGGCAAATTATTGTCTTGTGACAATATGTGTATTATTAATTATTACTAAATATTGGATGCAATAAATAATGGAAGAGTTTTATAAAAACAAGTTAACTTACATAAACCCTTAAAGTTGGCATAAATTGTCAATTAGATATTATTTATCTCGTAATCATCTAAACATCTTAATTAGACAAAAATAATTTTTTAATATATATGTTTATAAAATTAAGGACGTAAACTATATTTTCATTGACTTGCTAGACGAACCAATCAATTAATAATATATCTAATTTTGTTAAAGCAAAAACAAAATATTAGAAGACAAAAACTATTTTTCATTGTCATTGCCTTCTCAATCCCTAGAGTGCTTATGATGAGTATGTTGCTCTACTATTTTGTAGAAGATCCATTTGGATGTAGGTGGGAGTAAAGTTTGTCAAGTAAAAATATGGTTGTCGTGTATGAAGGTGAAGAGAGTCGAAATTGGTGGTTACTGAGTTGGGCGTTGTAGGCATTGATGGTGTTCCGAGAGAGATGAAGGCATTGAAAGTAATTTTTTCATATGGTTGCCGAAATATAATACAACGACGTAGGTATTTTATGAGAAATGACTAATTTGTGATAACAATTAGAAAATGACAATGGTGATTGTGTTATTCAGTGCTTCATATGCTCAAATTACGAGGGGGAAAACATGCATTTCAACACATGAGCGTGAAGAATTCATATGACATGTATATTTGTTAAGTTGGGTGCTTTTTCCACCCGATCTATAAAGATAAGTTATGCACTAAAATCTCAAATAACCGTTTTAGGTAATATAATGCTGAAATTATAGTTAATTATAAAATCAAAGCGTTTTATTATATATATATATATATATAGCTACATTTGAGCATACAATCTAAACTGATCTCCATAAATTTATGTACTTCATACTTAATTAGAAAAAATATTACCATCTACAAAGCATCGCACATTAAATCGTATATTTTTACATATTCAAACTCAATCATTGAACAAATATGCATATGCAATCATGTTTTTCTTCTTATGTCCAAAATTATATGCATAACTAATCCAAATTCACACCGCGCACAACCAATTTGATAGATTTAACCCGATGTTAACTTATTATATCAATGTTAGCCTCTACTTTATGATTATTATTATTTTTTGGTTTAAACATTAGTCTTACCCCAAAATTCAAGGACCAAAATTGAACTGTAGGAAAATTTGGGGGCTCAAATTGTACCCATTTTCTTGTGATTTTCCTTTTGCCAACTCACATTCTTTGCTACCATAGTACCAAACCATGCAAAATTTGCTGAGAAGTCCTCATATTAGAAAGTTCAATCCAGAACTTGGTCAGGATTTTGGACTTTGGATTTATATTTAATTATTTATTATTTATTATCTATACACAATGTACAAAAGAAAAAATGAAAAGAAAAATAGTAAATTTGAAAAAAGAGAAATTAATACCCACCTCTCGCTTTATCTCCTCTACTATATGTATACAACAAAAACAATAACAGAAGTAGAGAACTACTTTTTCATCGACATTCACGCGTACACAGATCGTTTTCTCTTCAAACAAACCCTAGCATCAAAAATCTCCCAAAAATATCCCCCCTTTTTGTTCCAATTTTTACTTCTTATTATATCCCTTTTTTTGTAATTAATTCAACCAAAACTCCTTTTTTTTTAAAAAAATTTATGAACCGAACTGATGATTATGTTTAGGGTTTTGATGAAGAAAACACAGTGATGTACAATTCGGATTCGTGTTGTTGTTCGATTTATATGGGTAAAAAAGAATGCCGGAGTTGCGGAGTGGGGGTGTACGTAAGCGCGGTGGAGCTCAAGTAGCAGCGGCGAAAAAGAAAAGAGGCGGCGGTGGTGTTGGTGGTCGGGATTATATTAAGACTCGGGCTGCGAAGGCCAAAGAAGCAGCAGCAGAAGCTAATAAGGTGGTTGGGGCGTTTGAGGTGAAGGAGAAGGAGAAGGAGAAGGAGATATTCGAGGTAGACGAAGTTGAGGAGGAGGAGGAAAAGATGGGGGATGAGAGTGGTGGTTTAAGTGCTAATAATAATAACAATAATAAAGCGACTGCACAAGAAGATGATAGCGCTAATCTTTTTCCTGAACAGGTGTGTGATGATCATACATTTCTACCTCTGAATGTCCAGAGGTGGATCCAAAATTTGAACTTTATGGATTCCATTTGATTTCCTGTGTTTGGAATATTTATTATGCTTTTTAGTGTACTTTTTAACACATATAGAAGGTCTGAGCTAGTGAGTATTCCTATAGCCGACCCGACTTGTTTGGGATTGAGGCATAGTTGTTGTATATAGAAGGTCCGAGTCAAAGTTACTGGTTTTAGATAACCTCATAGCTTTAATTCTACATCTGCTCCTGGTTGGGGTTGGTTATATGAATTATATATATGCTTTATGCAGGCATCGTTCTATATCCTTTATGCTGTATCCGGGAATCATTGTCCATTATGCTCTATGTGGGATGAGAAGTTATAATACTTTTTATTTGTTTTATTTGTACTTGCATGATATTGGCATGAGATGAGATTAATTGGAGTAACATGGTTAGTGAGTATTCATGTAACTGACCCCAACTTGAGATGTAATTGTTGTTGTTATGCTCTATGTGGTGGTGGTTGTTGTTGTTGTTGTTATGCTCTATGAGGTGTAGTGGTTGTTGTTGTTATGCTCTATTCGTGCATCATTTTATTGTAATACTCAAGAATTTATCTTCTATACAACAAATGTGTATCTAATTTATATATGTCCGATCATCTTTTGTTTTTTGTTCGTTTGAATAATTTTGATGTTGCAGCTTCTTATGCGTGTTTCAAGGGATTTTGTGTTTTTGAAGCACGAAATGACCGATTTCTCTGTTAATTTAGGACCATTATCGGGAAAAAAATAAAATTGGTATTTTGTAGACCTTGAGTGCATTGTTCTCGATTGCATAGATGTCATTGGTCCTACTCACATACATCTTTTGCATATATTTGGTCAGTAAGTACGTGAAGTAAATAAGGAGGACACTAGCATCCGAGCCCTAGAATTTCTGAATCCTAACAAAAGGTACTTATTAGATCGAGTGTATCTGTATATTTATGCCTTCAATATTTTAGGTGAAATTGCTTGATCCAGACCTAGGACATGCATTCCCTAGGATTCCCAAGTGATTCTTATACTCACTAATGCCTTCTTTGGCCGAAACATGACATGCATGAAGCACTTCTACTACTTGCAAATTACACTGCTAGATATTGAGCTTCAATGTAGTTGTGTTGTAAGAATTTTTCAAATCTTTGGATTAAGTGCTTCTACTCATTTTTTGGTTTCTGCATGATTTCCGCCTTCAGGTGCAAGTTGGAGGATCACCACTTTATAAGGTTGAAAGGAAGTTAGGTAAAGGTGGTTTTGGACAGGTGTTTTTGGGTCGCCGTCTTACTGGCGGGAATGAGCGTGCTAACGGTCCCTTGGCTATGGAGGTAATGTCGTTGCTTATGAATCCTCTAGATTCTTTTTTCCCTTCTTGTCATCCTTTTTGACAAGGCTAGTTTATCTGTCTACAAGTGATAGTTGGGTAATCCACATTGACTCTCTGTTATGGCTCTAGGTTGCGCTGAAGTTTGAGCATAGAAATAGCAAAGGCTGTAGCTATGGTCCTCCATATGAGTGGCAAGTTTACAAGTAAGGATGTGATACTGTTGAAATTACTTTGTGCTTATGTTGAAATAAAATTGCAGGACTAAAACATGTGCTTTTTGTTGAGCAGTACTCTTGGTGGCAGCCATGGAGTGCCCAGAGTGCATTATAAAGGAAGGGCAGGAGACTATTATGTTATGGTATGTTTACGGAGGCAGATTTGCTATACTAATAGTAATTATGGAGAATAAAAGAAATTGTTTTGTGGATATTCATTTTTAGGAGAAGCATCAGCATTGTGAGTGTGACAACAATTGTGACCTCGTTTGGCATTCTAATTTCAGCCTTCATAGATAATTTAATATGTATAATATGCAGGTTGCGTGATGCATTTCAAGTTATTAAGGCAGTCTCATCTCTGCGCTTTACTAAGCTAAGAATTAGCTTTAATGTTCAATGGACGTATTAAGTTTTTATTTTCTTATTCACATATTCAGCCAGTTCTTTTTCAATTGAATGATCAAGACTGGTTTGGTAATTACTTTCTTTCTTTTGGGAATGAGTGGATTGGTCTCAAAATTTGTCTTTGAAGAGTGTCCTCTCTTTTATTTCCATCTGTTAGAAGTATCAATTGTTAAAAATTTTACTCCGTCAATTCTATAATAGTCTCTTTATCTTTTCTGTTCAATTTAAGAAAATTTGAAGCCTTTTCATGCTTATTCTTCTAATAGTCCGTGTGTAGTAAAAAGATCTGCTAGAATCATGTCCATACATTAAAAAAAGTCATATCCGTGTTCTTGCTGTTGAAGGTGGTTTTGGAAGAAAAAAGATTTAGTTCTTGAAATGGGATAGAATTTTGGGACATGCCCAAAGAGAAAGAAGGATAAACATTTTCGGCCGGAGGAGTTACTAGCAAAGTGGTTCTTAATATTAGGACCTTTTTTTAACGTGAATGCAGGTCTATATGTTTTTCTGGAAAATTGATTGCGGTTTTATATGTTAAATGAGTGCCATGTACGGTGATGTAAATTGACCATATTATCATGCATGCAGGTTATGGACATGCTAGGGCCTAGTTTATGGGATGTATGGAATTCCTCTGGCCAATCGTAAGTAGCTAACACTATTATAATCATACTTGTTGAATATAGTTTTTTTTTTTTTCAATTGTCAGTCCTCTTCCCTAAAGTGGCTGTTTTCACATTCTTTCAGTAATTAATTATTTTTATGATAGTAGAGATCCCATAGTTCAATAACTCACCAATTATTTAATACGAATTATGTAATAATGACAATATGGAACTTAAAAAGGACCTTGATATCCTCATAAACTGGTTTTTATGAATGGACCTTGATATCCTCATACACTGGTGTTTTTCCTTGATAGGGATCAGCTCACATTGGTGTACAGTATAGATTCTGTTTTTCCGAGTTTTATTTCTAAGAACAGAAAATATACTCGACAAACTTATTGTTTTCAATTTATCTTTTATAATTGTTCTCCTGTAGTAATGGAGAATAAATTTTAAGATGTGCAACTCTAATATACTTCTGTTGGTATTTTAACATTTCAAAAAAATTGCTTCTGTTGATATTTAGTTAACTTAATTCTTAGGATGTGCAAATAAAAGATAAGCACTGGGTGGTGACTGGAGTATGTCAGAGACTCGTTAATTTATTAAACGAAGCATTTATAGTGTCATTCAACTGAGTATACATCCTCTGTGCACCCAAAAGAATCCACTGCATCACTTCACTTTATTCCTATGTGTTTTTGTATAAGGTATAATTTTATTGATGCGGCAGATTTCAGGTATACAAATGGTGTACAAAAATAGAAATCTTACACCCTATCTGCCATTTCTTCTTACTATTAGAGCTCCAAAGTTAAACTAGAATTTAGTTAGTCAGTTTGTGAGATTATATGCCAACTTCAGAGCTCTGCTCATAAATCTTACTTTTGCAGAATGTCTGCAGAAATGGTGGCCTGTATTGCTGTTGAGTCTTTGTCAATTTTGGAAAAGCTGCACGCGAAAGGGTATGAACACACTCTTTTCCTTTCCTTTCCTTTTCGTTTTGGGGATATGTAAGGCTATGAATGCACTCTCCTTGCAATCATGTTGGTTCTTTCTGTTGTTAAAAAGCTTGAACTGCTTTTAATTTGAGATTTGTGTAGTTTTCGTTGAATTCTTCCAAGTGACTGTTTTTCTTGACCTTAGATACGTGCATGGAGACGTAAAGCCAGAAAACTTTTTACTTGGCCAGCCATCAACGCCGCAAGAGAAGAAGTTGTTCCTAGTTGACTTGGGACTGGGTAAGAGAACTTAGTTTTAGGTTTTTGTCCCGTTGATTTGATAATTCTTTTTCCTGATTACTTTATCTACCAAGTACAGCCACAAAGTGGAGAGACACTTCAAAAGGGCAGCACGTTGGATATGATCAGCGTCCCGACACATTCAGGTGTTTAATGTGCTGCTATCCTCTGCCTTAGTTTTCTTACATATCTATCCAATATTAACTCCTATGTATCAATTTCAGAGGGACTGTCCGGTATGCAAGTGCGCATGCTCACTTGGGTAGGACTGCCAGTAGAAGAGATGATCTGGAATCACTTGCATACACACTAATTTTTCTTCACAGAGGGAGGCTGCCATGGCAGGGTTATCAGGTATCTGCTTCACCTGCTTCTGTCAAGTCATTATACTGCAGACAGTTTGTTTCAGTCATATAGCTATCCGCACATCCCTTTAAAGTTCATCTTTTGAGTTTCAGGGTGATAACAAATCATTTCTGGTCTGCAAAAAAAAGATGGCAACATCTCCGGAGATGCTGTGTTGCTTCTGCCCTGCACCTTTTAGAGAATTTCTTGATACAGTAATTAACCTGAAATTTGATGAAGAACCAAAATATTCAAAGTTAATCTCTCTATTTGGGAGCTTGCTTGGAGCTGATCCTGCTATAAGACCGATCAACACAGATGGTGCCCAAAAGGTATGTACTTAAATTTTATGTAAGCCGCAGTATGTTAGAATTATATTAAAGGCCATCCATTGGCTCATTGTGTAATTATTACAGGTTATCCAAGTCGGCCAAAAGCGGGGGAGGCTGACTTTAAATGAGGATGACGAGCAGCCTCAGAAGAAGGTTCGCATGGGTGTTCCTGCGACACAATGGATTTCAATTTACAATGCCAGAAAGCCGATGAAACAGAGGTAGCTATTTCACATGATTAGTCTCTTCTTGTAAAGCAGTTGATAAGTATTTGTCGGCCGCGAACACTAATCCTTGACTTTTTCACCTCAAATGGGGATGCGGGTTGGAGGTGGGTTTTTTGTCAAGTGACTATTTTAAGTTGCACTGTAGAATAGAAACATTTTAGTATCTTAGTATCTGCCTGTATGAATTTTGAACTCTTGGAAGGCTAGATATCGCGGTAGAAGAAATAAATATCCGCCAAAACTTGGTACCTTTGTCAATTCACGTGGACATATTTTATTAAGAAGGATGCATGGAATATCCTTTGCCTTCTGATGGCATAAGCACTACATATTCATCAGGATGATAGATGATATTTTTGTATTCACTTTTGCTCCATAGTATCAGGAGATGATCCTTTTTGATTCAATTCATAATGGTGATTGAATAATCATCCTTTATTCACCACTTTCTCTACTTAATACACCATGATTTTTTTAGGTACCATTATAATGTAGCAGACACAAGATTGGCACAACACGTGGAGAAAGGGTCTGTGGATGGTTTGTCTATAAGTTGTGTAGCATCCTGTTCCAGCCTATGGGCTATTATCATGGATGCTGGAACGAACTTCACCAGCCAAGTTTATGAGCTGTCGCCTTTCTTTTTGCACAAGGTAACTAGGAGTTTCATGTAGACTTCATGTGCTGTCGAGCCATTTAACATCAGATGTATTTATCTTATCTTTCTAACGCATATTTACAGGAGTGGATTATGGAGCAGTGGGAGAAGAACTATTATATTAGTTCTCTTGCAGGTGCCACCAATGGAAGCTCTTTAGTAGTAATGTCAAAAGGTGGGTTTTCTTTAACATGCTGTAGGTCAGTTCTCTCTGCTTGTTTTGATCTTTTACCTGCCTTTAGACAATTTAGCTAGATATCTTTTCTTGCCTTATATTTTGAAATTGGTAATTTTGGTAACTGATATAAACTTAGGTTCTTCCCACAGTTTTTCTACCATGCCAGAAATGTGCTTGAGACAAGAGTTATGGTATTGTGCCCTGTTGGAATCATATTAGGATTTGGTGTCCGTTTGTTTCTGTATTGTTCTATTAAGTAGATATTTAGATGCTTGGTGCCTATGGTTCAGTAGGTCACAGCATAATTTTCCATTGGGCTGTTTGTATTACTGTGCCGGTTATGCTTTCTGTTGGTTCGTTTTATTTGGCCCCTTTGAAATTTTATCTTGCATTGAAAAACTAACTCTACTACTGGACCTGGATTTCATATCCTACATTTTACCTATCAGACTATAACATGGATCCGTAACAAATTAAGTGTTTGCTGCTGGGGCAGTTGTTTTCTAGTGTAGTTCTGTTATAAAAAGCTTTTTATCTTCTCATAAGGCGAATCAGAAGGTATTGACTTTATTTTTATATACATAAAAGAAGGTATTAACTTTTTATCAATTTGTATAATCCTTTCAGTCTGATGTAGTGATTTTAGATGATGGATTACTTCTTTAGATACTAAAACATTGCTCTACGTGCAATGGAAATTTAGCCTTTTTCTCTTGCCAGTTTGAACTTTTTATTCAAGTCAAAACATTGCAAGATATCAATCATAGAGTATTTATGCTTTTTCTCTCAGGTCGTTAACCAACTAAAGTAGTTCAATTGAGATACACGAGTTTATTGCCTGTATCTGGAAGTTCTAGTTGGTGATATGTAGAAGTTAGATCACTAAGTTGCATTAATTCATCTGGTTGTGGAGAGTATTTCTTCCTATGCAAAGGCAAATGCAGACCGTTATGCCAGCGTTGAGCTTCTTAGATCGCAACTCTAGGTTCTGGACTTTTTTTATCTTTTGTATATCACAGTTATGATATTTTCTGCAGGCACACAGTTCACTCAACAGTCTTATAAAGTTAGTGAGTCGTTTCCCTTTAAGTGGATAAGCAAGAAGTGGAAAGAAGGGTTCCACGTGACCTCCATGGCAACTGCTGGCTCTAGGTGGGCTGTTGTTATGTCACGCAATTCAGGCTTCAGTGACCAGGTTATTCATCCCTCTGCTCTCTCTCTCTCTCTCTCTATATATATATATCACACACAAAAAAAAAACAAATTATCTAATATGGTTTCATGATGTTATCTTGATCCCTTCTATCCCATGCCATCTTTTTTCAATATTTTCGTGCTGTTATAGCCTTGAAAAATTGTTGAATAAATTTCTCATGAAGACGACGCTTGAAAAGAGAAGTGCAAATCTTCCAGTCAGTTTTTTCAAATGGTAATAAAATTATAATTTAGTGCTGGAGGAGCTAAAATGGTGGTCCCATTAAAGTTGTGATCTCTCGAAGGAAATGAAGTAGTTTTGTTTAATGTCCACACTCATTCCTCCAAATATTTCGAAAAATATGTTGTGCGTTTGCATTGGAACTTGCAGATTTGTTGGATTAAGCTAATTCCTGGTTATGTATTGTAAACGAAGTGTTTTCATGGAGATCAAGTAATAGAAATGTTTCATTCCTTGACATATATGAAAATTGAACTTAAATCTTATCCTAAAAACTAATTGTTTGTTGTGCTTTTCCCACAATAGCAATAAAATTTTTGGTTTGTTAAAAAATAAAAACTACTAATTGGTTTTTTAGAAGACATACAGAGAGCTTGGCAGCATACATATTTATTGATATATTAGGTAATCTTGATATCAAGTATGAACTTATAGGTTCTCATTGCTATATTCTGTCAAATGTGGCTGCCGGAATTGAACATAAACATGGCACTTGACATGTATAAATAGGTCATACTGAATTTAATACACAGTTTACACAAAGCGATAGTCCTCATCTGAAGTTGGGTGTCATAATTGGTGTTACACTATGGTTAGTTTCACTATCATTTTAGATATAGATAGAAGTATTTTTTTGGGTTAATTTCAAATAAATATTTGGTAGCAGCAGCTTTTTATCTTATCCATATTAAGTAGAAAATATTTAAAAGTGATTCGAGTATATATTTCTGTTGCAAATTTTGACAAGTGATATATTATTCACAAGAAAAGAGGAATGATAAGGTGGTGCACCTCTGTCAAAGCGAAAATAATTTTTAATCTGAAGATGCCCTCGATTTGGCATTGAAAGAGTATAGACCTAACAACAGCTAATCCAAGGTACTCTCGGGAGTTGACTCTAGAATCTAAAGCGCCACTATTTAAAGATACATAACCTTTTCTTTTCCCAGTGACCTCTAAAAAGGTCAAAGTATGCTGTTAAATGCAAGGTGGTTGTCATGCTCGCTTGATTTGAATGTCAATGCATCATTACACGACCATTAGTTTCTCCTATAGTACCATTTGTTGTAGAAAACTTTGATCATCTGGTAAGACGTCCTATCTCCCAAATTAGTGCTAGCTTTAAGTAACATGGAGATTGTTTATGTTTAATAGGTGGTAGAGCTTGATTTTCTTTATCCCAGTGAAGGCATTCACAAGCGGTGGGATAATGGTTACCGTATTACTGCAACAGCTGCTACGGCAGACCAAGCTGCCCTTATCCTGAGTGTGCCTCGCCGAAGACCTGGTGATGAGACACAGGAAACTCTGCGAACATCTCAGTTTCCCAGCACACATGTCAAGGTAATTTTTGTGAAACTGTTCTCTCCTCTGCTTTGCCTAAATTGTCGACGAGCTAAGAAAAGTGTGAGCATTACTTGCTGGCTAATGTTATTTTAGCAGATTTTACCAGTATTATATTATCAATTATGTAAGGTTTTTGATATTCATATTGTGCACTTCCAGGAAATCCTTGTAAACATGTTTAGTTGAATTCTCTTGAACTTTCATCCCTGCCCTCATTATAATATGTAGTATATCTTAATGTTCTAGTTAATCATATATAGTAGACCTTTTGAGATCTTCTGTTAATCATAACTAAACAGTAGGTTCTCTAAAGCTAGAGGTTCTCTCAGTCACTTTGTTATTCCTACCTGACCTGATGCAAGTGTAAAAGCAGCACCTAGTCTTAGTTCCGACCAGTTCGTATTGCCTCTATGAATCTTTTGCTTTGATTAGGTTCTGTTATTAGCAAGTCTGCTGTTCTCAGACTAATATATGATGAGACTTTATCATCTTCATTTTATTATGAGAAAGTTAACTTGCATCAACTTTGGTTTTCGTTGCAGGAGAAGTGGGGAAAGAATCTCTATCTTTCTTGTCTATGCTATGGGCGCACTGTATCTTGAAAATTTGTGACCAATTGTTGTAAACCTGGCAATGTATCTTATTCTCTCTTTTTTTTGTTTCATTGTCAATTGTATAATCGATGGCAAGGTCAGATGCCTTTGAATGTCATGCACAGGAAATTTTAGCTATGTCCTAGTTTATGTTAGCTGGTCTGTATAGCAGCTTTTTGCTATGATGTCTTTGATATCCGAAGTTACAGAAAAATTGTCTGCATCAAAACTAATCATTTAGATTTTGCAGCAAAATTTCTTTTGTGTGCTCGTATTGCTGGAAAAAAGTATTGTATCTTAACCTATTGACTCTCTGTGTCCCCGGGTATGTTGTGTTGTTGCAGTCATCGGCCTTTGTACTATGTCCTATTGATCTGTTTGATTTCTCTCCTAATGCAATGCTAGCTGCTTATCCAACCAGCAAATTAGATACAGTCAGACTTCTTTATTACAATATTCTTATATAGCCAAGTTTTTTTCAGAACCAACTTTCATGTTATGTTATAATAAATGTTCTCTATAACAGCACTTCGCTATAACAACCAAAAAAAATTCAAATTCTAAGGAGGTTTCACTATAAAAGCAAGCTTTTTTCAGAACTAACTTTCATGTTATGTTATAATATATGTTCTCTATAACAATATTTCGTTATAACAGCTTTTTTCAGAATCAACTTTCATGTTATATTATAATATATGTTCTCTATAACAGCACCTCGCTATAATAGCTCAAAAAATCTGAATTATAGAGAGATTTGACGGTATAATAATTTAAGAGATGTGAAGGCGTATCCAAATTAGCAAGGTTAAGCTTAAAACGTAAAGATCTCCACCTAAATTGAGACCTCCTAAATAGTATCTTATTTTAGTCTGTGTAACAATTATAAGTTTGAGCAGATAATAAATTTTTATTATATAGAGAAGGTAAGTTGGTGGACCAAAGTCAGAATTGTGATTATACTCTAGCATAAAAGTGCTTTTAACAATGTGTGTCTTCAAAACTCTTTCTTCCAACAGAACTTCCTACTATCCTTTCAGTTCTCCCTTTTCAGACATTAAGGAATATTCTATGCTCCTGTATTTTCTCATCTGTCTTACGATTCAACGTATGGTTCTCTTAAATTTTTCTCAAATCATCTTCTTTTTTCCTTTATTTTAAAATCTCTTAACAATTTTCATTTTTATGGATTAATTTCTATGGCTGCTGTTGTTTTATGGTGACAAAACAAACTACAGACGCTTGTGTTAATCACTTAATGATGGATTAAGTTTTGATTTAACTATTTGGACTTATAGTTGAAACCTATGAGCAACCTGTCTTCTTTATTTTCCTAAGCGGAGATTGGAAATTTTCATTGTACTTGGCATATTGTGGTTGGTAATTTTAAAGGATTACAGAAGAATTAGAATTTAAAATGGATGTTTATCTTTTGTTCAATTTAAATATACCAAAGTTTAATTAATTGTCTATTACTTTAATGGAAAAACATTGTTATACTCTTTGAATTATTTTTGTTACATGGATGGAGGAGTTAACTACTTAAATCGTCATCTTAGTTATGCAAATAGCGCCGTTCTTTGTTCACTAAAAGGCATGTCAATAACATGGTCATGAACTTGTCGTCCTTATATATGTCAATAACTTACTAATAACTCGAACCTGACAAGATGGTTGAAGAAGCTAAGAGGTGTTGTACCAAATTTTCAAGACAAAAGATCTAGGAGAGTTGAAATACTTTCTTGGAACTGAACTTGCTGGATCATAACAAGAAATCAGATATATCAACACATGTATGCTCTATATCATTAATCTCAAAGTTGTGATTAGATTGATGAGGTTACATATTGAATTTTTGGTATAAGAAAAACAAAGAGGTAGTCATTTAGAGCTCAAGTTGAATTCGTTTAGGTACTCTCTTTTTTCTAACTAATTTACTCTGTACGACACATTCGTCTCTTGCATTCTATCCTATACAGAGTTGATATTCTATACTAGATCGAAGCTTAATTAGAAATTGAGCTTTTTTTAGTTGTTAACTAGAAACTGAGCTCAAGTAATGGATATACAAGGAGCAAAAATAGTTCTCGACAAAGCAATGTTTCAGTTATATGTCTACTTGAAAGTAGTTTTAAATATGCAAACTTGTGCAAAGCATAGGCTTACCTATCTTGTTGCAGCTCTTTAAGGAACCAAAGATGATTCTTCAGATATTACCATGATATTGACCTTCCATTACTCGCCTCGCATCCTTTTGAATGTTTAAGTTTTCTTGATATTAACGACATAATTCAATTTTATCATTCACATCTACTGATTAAGGATTATTATTTCCTCTATTTAGTAGACAAATACTAGATTAGTCTCACCAGTTATTAGTGGTTCCAGGAAGATCACCTTAGCTTTCCGTGGATGTGTCTAACCAAAAAATAATGTTCCTTCTGCTTTTGGTCCTTAACCATCCAAAGTTGTTAAAGTATTTTCAATTGAAACTTTTATTTTTGTATTTCTTCTTTCAAGATACCAAAGACTTCCCTTTTTTGAGTTTCTTCTTATTCAATGTTGTGGGAGCCGGAGGGTAAAACTTCATGTTAAAATCAAGATTCGCCAGATCTAAAGAGATGTTAATTATACTAATTGAGGAAATTTATCCGCTTTTCTTCTCCGTACTTATAAAATGTTACGGGATTTTACTTTAATTTTTTTCGCTTATTGTGTATATAGTTTACGTCACCTTGTAAACAAAGAATATTTGCGACATTTAAAGTCATTTTACAGCCCAAATTCTAAGGATCATGCTTAGTTGTTATCTCTTGGTTACGGTTTTATGTTGGTTGAAATTTGGCAAGGACTACTCGTATTAGAATATGCATCTGCAAAATCATCAATATTTCGAGTGGTACGTACTGGTGCAGACTGAAATCAATTCAAGGATTGAAAAGAAAAAAACAAAATCGTCAGATGCCCGAAAATGTGAAACGTCGGGCCCGTGCTTTGCACAGGCTAAAGCTATCTACTACTAAAATATGCCGAAATAAACGTCCCTTTTTCGCTTCTAATTCATGATTCTATTCTCTGAAATATGGCAGTGATAACAATAGAACAATGAAAGTAACAATATCACTGTGCTACGAGGGCTGTACATAAATTGGTAAATATCGAATTACTGTATCGGAATCGAAAATTTTGGTATTTGATATTCAGTATGATATTTGATTTAAGTTTTAAAAGAAAATTGCTATTAGGTATGATATTTGCTATTTTAAAATGAAATACTGATACCGTACCAAAATATATATTATATTACACAATACACATATTATTAATTATTATAATATAAATATAAAAAAATCTAAAATTTTACTTTCCTTTATTCTCCAAGATCATCAATTAACTCTAAGCAAGTAACAAGAAATTCCTATTGATCAAATTTATTCTTACTGGGTTGATATTTGCTGGTTTTGGACAAGGCTTTTGTCAACAAATGTTTTTATTTTTGTACTGTTGAGTACTTTAATTGAGAATATTACAATCTATGATTCTATGCATTAGTTAATATTCAAACCGAATAAATTGAAGTTACCGAACTGAATAAACCGAACCGAAAAGAGAAAAAACGAACCATAGTGAATTTAATTAGGTACGGTATTGATATAGCATTTTAAGAAACCGAATATCAAAAATACCGAACCGAAATATCTAAATATCATAGTATCGACTGACGAACACCTCTAGCTATGACAACCATCATCATTGAAATTTTAAGGTAACTTAAGAGGTAAATGGTAATATCGGCCAACCAAACATATTAAGAAGTTCTCCTAGTTCTCTATTCTTCCTTTCAAAAAATGAAATATCAAATAGGATAATAGATTCCAATAGACGTCTTTTATCACAAAAGCATTATAAATGGCTATAACATTTTCTACCAGATTCATTAATAATTTTCAATTAAACTAAATTAACAACTATATTAAGAGAACTGACAGAATATAACATTTCTTCTTTCTTTCCAAGTGTATCAAACATATACGTAAATTAATAATTTGAGAATACAATCAGTTATTAACAATATAGAACGACAATTATTTAATATTTGGGAGAGACAAATTTTTTTTTGTTATGGTTATTAAGGAAATATAGGAATCAGCAATACAAATTGAAATGCATCCTATGGTAAAGTTCATAAACAAGTTAGTACTAGTAAGTAGTATTCGAGAGTTATAGCCCGTTTGACCAAATGGTAAAAATCAACTTTTTTTGAGAAGCGCTTTTTTCAAAAGTGATTTTATCAAAAGTGTTTTCGGTGAGAAGCAGTTTGTGTTTGACTAATTAATTTGAAAAGTATTTTTGAGCAGCAATAGTGTTTCGCCAAGTTTTAAAAAACTGATTCTAATAGTCCGTTTAGCCAAGCTGGAAAAATCAACTTATTTTGAGAAGTGATTTATTTCAAAAATGCTTTTTTTTTTTTCAAAAGTGGCACTTTTCTCAAAAAAAAAATGTTTACAGAAAGAAACTACTTTTTTCTTCTTCTCCAAAACTGCTTCTGGTTCTCCTCAGAAACAATTTTTTTCCTTCTAAAAGCTTGGCCAAACACTTCAAATTTGGAAAAAAGCACTTGTGTTTCGAATTTTTTTTTTGAACTTGGAGAAGCTTGGCCTAAGTGTATTTTTCTCAAAAGTATTTTTCAAAAAAGTGCTTTTGGAGAGAATCTACTTTTTTCTGCTTCTGCTTCTCCTCAAAAATATTTTTTTTTCTTTCAAAAATTTGGCCAAACACCTTAATATTAGAAGAAAAAAAATAGTTTTGACAAAAAAAAACCGCTTTTGACTCAAAAGAAGCTTGGCTGTCGGTAACTTAGCTTGAGAAAGTTTGAGAGTTTGGGGGAGGAGTTAGTCATCTATCTAAACTTTAGGGGGCAAAAAGGAATTAAACATAACTTAAATATTCCTACAAAAATTAGAGGATAAGAATCCATGTTGGAACATAGATGAGGCAGATGGTTGTTTTTTCCCTCTCTTTCATTCATAAAAATCCAACAAAACCCAATATTTTACCCATATTGAATTATTGATATTTTTTTTAGCTTTAAAATTTCAAATATCTTCTCAAAAATCTCAACTTAACTCAAAGAGTATATGTAGAAGTTGAGAGATAGAAAGAAAGAACAAAGAGAGATGGCTTCGCACCTCTCATTTCCCACTCCCTCAGCTCTCCACGGCTCCTATTTAAACTCCAAATCTTCTTCTTTATATCACTGTAAGTTGATACATAGCTGGATTTTTTTTTTTGTTTTACTTTTCTTGGGATTTTTTGTTGAAAATTTGTAGTTTTCATGACCACACTCTGTATACAGATGAAATCCCAAAGTGGGGTTTTAGTTTCTATATGTTGTGTCTTGGTTTAAGGTCATTTTGGTTGAAATTTTATATTACCTCCGTTTCAATTTATGTGAATCTATTTGCTTTTTAGTCTGTAATAGAAAGAATTACTTCTTTCCTTATTTAGAAATAATTTATCTTTATGCAATGATTTATAGCTTACACAAAGTATATATGCCCAATTTTACATCACAAGTTCAAAAGTTTCTCTTTTATTAAATTTCGTGCCCAGTCAAATTGGTTCACATAAATTGGAGGGAGTATTTCTTTTCAAGACCCTTTTGAATTTTTAGTGTGGAACTCCAGGTACCAAGTAGTTTAACTGGGCGTTTGGACATAAGAATGGTAAAATTCCGGAAAAAAGTGAAATCTTTTGTCAAGTGAAAAAGGTGTTTGAAAACTAGAGTTGTGTTTGAACATGAATATAATTTTGGGTTGTTTTTGAAGTTTTGTGCGTGATCTGAGTGAAAATTTTGAAAAACAATTTTTTGGAGTTTTTCAAATTTTCGAAAAATTACAAAATTAATCTTCAAGTGAAAATTTGAAAATATATGGCCAAACACTGATTTCGGAAAAAAGTGAAAATTTTCGAGTCCAAACGGGCTCTAAGTTGATAAACAGTTGCAATGTAATTGGGAGATAATTATTTGTTTTTTTTGGTTTCTTTTTTGGACTGGTTAATATCAATCTTGATTTTCCTTTCTGATTGGGTTCTTTCTTGTTGAAAGTTAGCGTAGTATTTTGAAGACCCTTTTTGAATTTTTGGCCTGAAAAATGTGTTGTGACTTGGGAATAATGTTTTTCTGGAATGGCAGCCAATTTGAAGAAGGGGTCAGGTTTTCGTGTGGGCTGCAGCTCAGAGAATGAGAATTGTGCTTCAGCTTCTTCTGATAATCCACAAGAACCTGTGGTTGAAAAGGTTTGTAATGTACTACAGCTTCTTGATGGGATGCTAATAATTTGAATTTTTGAATTGTTGATGATTTCTGGAAATTCAGCCTTTTTTTTGGGTGCAAATTTTATGTCTTATCCCTCCATTAATGGGAAGACCTGAGAATGGGAATTTGGATGTTATACGTGTTTCGGAAATTGATTGCATGTCAGTATTATTCAATTATATAATCAGTTATGGCTGAAATTCTGAGGACTTTATAATCAATTATATCTGGGATACATCAATTTCCCTGTAAGTTGCTGGCTCTAGCTTAGAATTTGGTTTGTCGATAAGCTTGATATATCCGTGAACATTTGTCAAGCATTTGAATGAGGACTTAAGGAGGAGTTGATTCTCCCAAGGACATTTGATACTTTAACATCGGAATGGCAACAGTTGCCGGTTCGGCTGAACCCTGTAGCTTTTGTTCAAACCCTGTATTTGTCTTAAGAAATCCATTGAATCATACACATATTATTAATTTAGAAGGACTAGAATTATGAACACATAAGCTTCAAATCATTGCTCCGCCTCTAGGCCAGCAACCGGAAGGAGCTAGTTCGCAGTAGTAATACAGTGGCATAAGTGATGTAAATCTTAATTTTCGTCTTGTCTATTGCTATGCCCGATGCAGAGTGTTGGGCTGTCTTGCTTAAGTTGTCGATGTGAAACTCGTGATGAGTAAGGCCTGTTTCCTTTAGCCCAACAATCACCTCAGAAACTTGCTGCCAGCATTAACTTCTTCAGTAGAGATTATAACCATTCACTTCCTTCAACCGGAGATTCTTGAACCTGGGAATACAATATGCTCTTCCTCATGAGGAGTAACCTTTAGAATAATCGAGCCTATTATCATATGGCTTGGCTTTACGTCTCTAGCTAAATGGCAGTTTAGTCTTGTTCAACCATAGTTGCTTTACATCTATGTTTCGAGCTGCTCCAGAGTGAACCAGATTGAAAGTGCTTCCAGCTGTAGATGGTTTGCATTAGTGACAAATATGTGAAGGTGAAATCAACGTAGGAGAAGTCAGTTATATGATCCATAATAAGGGACTTTCAAGGCAATACATTACTGACTGGAGAGCTTGTGAGTAAAAGGGTGGCTGGTATTCAAACTGGCATTTTTAGGTGTGGTTTATAAGGTGGCATTGCTCATTCAGCTTTAGTTTCTTGGGGTTTATATATGTCTTGTCATGAGGCCTATGCACCTACGTTATGATTGTTACTAGCCCATGAATGCAGATTTAAAGATACCAAACATCTTCTGCCAGTGCTTTATGTTAGTATAGAAATACCAGTTCTAGCTGCGTAAATTTTGTTCAATATGCTAAATAATCTCTTCTCCTGAAATTAATTTGTTGAACCATATGTCTCGGGAAGGATTTTCTGTGTCGAACAATTGGCTCTTGGAGAGAATCCGGACCAAACTAATGAAACGGAAAAATCTGAGTGAATGGAAAGGACAAAATATTGAATCATCAAAAATTTGGATCTGCAAATTAGATCCACTTTTGAGGGGATTCATATTTGAGTTACTTTTATCAATTAGGAACTCTTGTATCATACTCGTGATTTCGTTACACTTCCTCATCTTTGCCTGGGTTTATGTACTCGTGACAACCTCAGGCTTAGGCCACAACTTCTCTTGTTTACTTTGGACAGCTGCACCTGTCCAAGATGAATGATTTGGTTTGAAGTACTTGGGTCAACCTCTCTAATCTTCGAGTTGATTTGGACAGTTGATGTCTCCCTTTTCTGAAAACAGAAATTATATATTGAGAAGCAGTTTCGAAATATACTTTAGAACACAACTTAATTATTTAAAATGTTTGAGTATATTATAGTGAATAAAAGACGTTGTTTGACTCTCCAAATAGTAACAGTATCATATAATATAGGACGCACTAACAACTTGTTTGGATGGTTGTTACATATCGTTTCATAATGTATCGTATGGTATTGTATTATGATATTATATTGTATTGTTTTGATGAATACACATTTGGAAAGATTGTATTATTTGCCGTCGTTTCATGATGTCACACACCAATATGTAGAATAAACTTACAATATTACAAAGAAAAAGTAGGTACACGGTAGAATTATTACGTAAAAAGGTAGGATAAAGGATAAAATAAGATTATTTAATAATAAGGGAGGGCAAGATGGGAGAAAAAAATAAGGTAACAACGTGACCGCGCCAAATACATCGTTACATAAAGTGATACTTTTCGCCGTTACATAACAACAGATTTACCAATACGATATAATAAAATTTAAAACAATCAAAATAAATGTTATATTTAAAGTAACAATACAATACAATAGGTAACATCCACCCAAACAAAGCTGTAAGTGCTATTTTGTCTCAAACTGGTGACTACATGTTAGGAATGATGCTACAATCACATTATACTATTGATTCAAGATTTGTTGCTTGTCAAAACAGGGATCACAGACGTCAATCTCACGGAGATGGTGTCTTACTTGCCTATGCTCAACTGGAGCTCTGATAAGCGTTTCTGGACAGAAAGCAGTTGCCTTAGATGGAAACGAAAGAGCTGCCTGTCGGAATTGTGGGGGTAGTGGTGCTATAATATGTACGTCTAGATTGTTTTATGTCTTGTCTTCGTCACATATATTAAAGATAGTTATGTGATAAAAAGAATTGAAATTACTATACTAACAAAATATATGAAGTAAAATCTTGTCAGTCACGTTTTAAAACAATTTTAAATTTCAGATTTGTACAACAAGTTTTAAATTTTTCCGGAGCTAGTTTTCTTTTACTAAATTTTAATTACTTATTCTTGATCACTAAAATTGCATTCATAACGTTTTTTAACAGCTAATTTATCAGTTTAACAACTTTATTTATTTTCTAGTACTGCCTTCTCAAAGATAGAGTCCACGATTAACAAGTGCATGCCTTAGCACCTTATCTCCTATGCTAAAACGCCACTTAAGCAATGTGGAGCGCTCAACCTGGCTTTAAATGAGTTTCAGGGCTTAAGCGCACCTTAAATGAGCCTTTAACAACACTGACTATACATATATTATTTTGGTGCTATTTCTACTTTAAGATGTTCATTTGTTTTCTATTTAGGTGATATGTGTGGTGGTACAGGAAAATGGAAAGCTCTAAACAGAAAACGAGCCAAAGATGTTTACGAGTTCACTGAATGCCCCAATTGTTATGGTATGTTATTACGCAGAGTCAAATTATTTTTCTTGGCTTTTTGATAAAATCTGTGATGTACTTCACGCAATGTTTTGACAACATCTTCTTAAGTTATCTAGTTCAAACTACATGATTTGGGGCAGTCTTTCCAAAGGCCCCTTCCTCTTGGAACTTGTTTTGAGTTTGCACGTCTTATAAAAAATATATAGAATCATATTTCTCTTCTTGAAAATTTGACTCTGCGTATTCTGATAGCTGGTATCAGGCAACAAGTCTGTTAGTTCGTAACATGAAAACGGTGGCTTGGTTGCAGCATTTAGTTCAAACTTGATTCGACATCCATAGTCCGAGACAGGATGTTGGATTTGATTTGAAAGGGAATGAAACTGCATAAAACCAAAATCTAAATATTGCATAAGATGTAGAGTTTTCTTTATAGCATCACAACCCAAGAATGGCTCCTTTGCAATTTAGTTCTTCGATATTACCCCAACAAAACATGCTATCAATAGTTTTTCAATGGACGGTCTCCTTTACTTGATAATCGTTCACATTAAGATTTCTGCTTTCGAAATAATTCTTGTTATCTATCTTGAATACTAACATAGCAACATTTATCTCATTGACTACGCAGGGCGAGGAAAACTTGTATGTCCTGTATGCTTGGGAACTGGTCTACCAAATAATAAAGGTCTTCTTAGGCGTCCGGATGCAAGAAAGTTACTTGATAAGATGTATAATGGGCGGCTGTTGCCAAACTCCTAGGTTAGTCTGCAATTTTATCCAAAGTAATCGAAATTTAACCATTTTTCATGTAAAGATAAATTTGAATGAAAACACTGTTCAAAATCCGGAAAATACTCCAGTATAATATACTGGTCCAACATAATATGTTGGAAGTTCATACACAGTTACTCCAATCTCCAATATATTAGGTTGAAACTTTCCGCGTGTTGGAGTTCTAGCATAATATGTTGGAAGTTCATACACATGTGCACCGATCTCCAGTATATTATGCTGGAACTTTCTGTGTTGCAGCAAAATAGTGACTATTTTTCAATGACTTTGCAAACGCTGACTATTTTTGAATGATCCGTCCGAAAACTAGTTAGCCCGTGCTATTTTTACATTTTATCCTAATTCATTTCTACTCTTAACAATCCTGCTTATCACCTTTGCTTTTGCTATTTGGTGTTCAAAATCAGTTTACATTCCAAGAAGATGTCAGATTGAACATTTTACGCATAGATTCTCAAGTTCTGCTTTTCTCTTTTAATGGTAAACTCATCTGCTCTAACCTTGTGTTTTCTTACCTTTGCTTATTTCCTCAGGTTGAAAATAGTAATTGGACAAGGACAACGACAGCAGATTAAATTAACTAAGGATGTCACAACTCCTCTATTGTCGCACATATAGAGTGTACGTTTTAGAACTCTTTCTAGCTCCCAATTTATCTTTATACTTGATTATAACCATTTTTTATGTGTATTAGTACATGTTGATTTCATAGAAGTTTTATTGACAGAATTTGATTGATTTGAATTTTCGTAGGTTCATAGGAAACAACCCAGCGACTAATACTCATTGCTTTGAGTTCATTTTATGGTGTTTCGAGGTCATGTAACATGAATTTGTGATTATATCCACTTTTTCGTGTGTATTAGTACATGTCTGTAGAATTATTATGACGACGATTGGCCTGAACTTTCGTAGGTTCGTAGGAAATTGTCTAGTGACCAATACTCATTGCTTCGCATGACTTTCAGGTTCAGATTATGACATATTGAGGTCATACAATACGAATGTGTGATTATATCCACTTTTTCGTATGTAATGTACATATCGCTTTTATAGAATTTTTTTGACGGACTCCGATTGATCTGAATTTCGTAGGTCAATAGGAAACGACCTATTGACCAATACTCATTGCTTCGCTATGACTAACGTTGCTTTTTGGCCGTTCCTGGTTCCTTTTTTGATGTTCCGGTGTCATGCAACACGCATTAATGATTGTATTCATATTTTCGTGTGTATCAATACATGTTTATTCTCTATAACTTTTTTTTGGTGGACTCTAATTGGGTTGAAATTTCATAGGTTCATAGAAAACGACCTAGTGACCAATACTCATTGCTTCGCCATGACTTTTGAGTTTATTTTTTGGCATTTCGTGGTCACACAACACGAATTTGTGAGTATATTCACTTTTCTGTGTGCATTGGTATATGCGTATTTGTAGAATTTTTTTGACGGATTCTAATTGGCCTGAATTATGTAGATCCATAGTGGACGGCTTAGTGACCAATATTCATTGCTTCACAATGACTTTCGAGTTCATTTTATTTCGTTTCGAGGCACAAATTTGTGATTATATCTACTTTTTCGCGTATAAGTTTTTTGACGAACTTTGATTAGCCTATATTTTCATTGGTCTATAGAAAACGACCTAATGACATATATTCATTGCATTACCATGACTTTCGGGTTCATTTTATGGCGATTCATGGTCATGCAATACGAATTTATGATTATATCTACTTTTTCGTGGGTATTAGTGCATGCTGCATTTGTAGAAGTTTTTTTGACGGACTACGATTAGCCTGAATTTTTGCAGGTTCATTTGGAAATGGCCTTGTGACCAATACTCATTGCTTTGCCATGACTTTCGAGTTCATTTTGTGGTGTTTCATGGTCATGCAATACGAACTTGTGAATATATACATTTTTCGTGTGTATACTATGCGATTTTATTGAATTATTTTGACGGATGTTAATTGGCCTGAATTTCGTTGGTCCATAGAAAATGACCTAGTGACAAACTCATTGCTTCGCTATTACTTTTGGGTTCATTTTATTGTGTTTCGAGGTCATGCAACATGAATTTGTAATTATATATACTTTTCGTGTGTATTAGTACATGTTAATTTTGTAGAAGTTTTTTGATAGACTTTGATTGCCCTGAAATTTTGTTGGTCTAAAGGAAATGACCTAGTGACAAATACTCATTGCTTCACCATGACTTTCCGGTTCATTTTATGGCATTTAGTCATGCAATATGAATTTGTGATTTTTTTTTTGTGTGTGTATATTAATACATGCTGATTTTGTAGAATTTTTTTGAAGGACTCCTATTTGGCTGGAATTTCTTCGGTCATATGACACAATCTAGGGACAAATACTTATTGCTTCGCCAAAATTAATGTTGCTTTTTGGCATTTCAGGTCTTTTTTTTGGTGTTTTGGGACAACACGAATTATAGTTACATCCAATTTTTCGTGTGTAGTAATACATGTTGACTTCTAGAATTTTTTTGGCGAACTTTAATTGGCTTGAAATTTCGTAAGTTTATAGGAAAAGGCTTAGTGATCAATACACATTGCTTCGACATGACTTTCAGATTTATTTTTTGGCGTTTCGTGGCCATGTAACATGTATTTGTGATTATATCCACTTTTTGCGTGTATTAGTAAATGCTAATTTTGTAGAATATTTTTTAACAGACTCTGGCATGAAATTTCGTAGGTTCACATGAAACGACTTAAGTGACCAATATTCATTGCTTCGCCATGACTTTCGAGTTTATTTTATTGTGTTTCGAGGTAATGCAACACGAAGTCGTGATTATATTAACATTTTCGTGTATCATGATGATTTTGTAGAAGTTTTTTGACGGTCTATGATTTAGCTTGAATTTTTGTAGGTCTATAAGAAACAACCTCGTGACCAATACTCATTATGTCACCATGACTTTCGGGGTTCATTTTATGATGTTTCATGGTCATGTAACACGAATTTGCGACGGAATCTGATTAGCCTAAAATTTCGTATGTCCATAGGAAACATCTTAATAATCAATACTCATTACTTTGTCATAAACTTGGGTGACTGGTCTGTATCGCCACAGATTTTGCGGGCCCAACAGAGACGACGTAATGAACAATAAGAATTGCTTTTCCATGATCGTTCCTCATTTTTTTGGCAATTTAGGGTCATAAAATAGGGATTCAAGACGATTTTTTATTTTTCATGTGCTATAGGCCACACCATCTGCATGAATTCGGGTGAAATTGCCAAACTTTTAACAAACCCATAAAAAATGATATAATGAACAATAGTCATCGGTTCGCCATGACTGTTCCTCGTTTTTGGCGTTTTGGGGCCATAAAACATGAATTTAAGGCGATTTTTGATTTTCGTGTGCTATAATTCGCCATCTAGATGAACTCGAGCGATCAACTCCGAATCGCCTAAAATTTGCGAGCCCATCAGAAACGACCTAATGAGAATATTCATTGCTTCGCCATGACCGTTCCTCGTTTCTAGCATTTTAGGATCGTAAAATAGGAATTCAGGGCGATTTTCTAATTTTCATGTGCTATAATCTATACATTTGTATGAACTCGGGCGATCGGTTCCAAATCGCCTAAAATTTTGCGGGCCTAACAGAAATGACCTAATGAACAATAGTCATTGTTTTTCCATGACCATCCTCGATTTTTGGCGTTTTAGGGCCATGAAATAGGAATAAAATATGATTTTTGATTTTTCGTGTGTTATAGTCCATGCTATCTATATCAACTCGGGCGACCAACTCGGAAACGCCTAAAATTTTGCGGGCTTACAAAAAATGAACTAATAAACAATAGTTATCGTTTCGCCATGTCCGGTCCTCGTTTTTGGCATTTTAGGGCCATAAAACAGGAATTTAGGACGATTTCCTAATTTTCGTGTGCTCTGTTCACGCCATTTACATGAACTCGGGCGACTGATCTGAATCGCCTAAAATTTTGTGGACCTATCAGAAACGACCTAATGAAAAATAGTCATCGCTTCACCATGACCGTTCCTCATTTTTTGGTGTTTTAAGGCTATAAAATCGGAATTTAGGACGATTTATGTTTCCTGTGGCATATAATTCACGCCATCTGCATGAATTCCGGTGACTAGCTCCGAATTGTTTAAAATTTTGCGGACCATCAGAAATGACCTAATGAATAATATCGCTTCGCCATGAGTGTTCCCCCTTTTTGGCGTTTTAGGGCCATAAAATAGGAATTTAGGACGATTTTCCATTTTTCGTTTACTATATAATCCATCATTTGCATGAACTCGGGCGATCGACTTCGAATTGTCTAAAACTTTCTGCGACTATCATAAACGATCTAATGAACAATAAGTATCGTTTCGCCATGATTGTTCCTCATTTTTGGTGTTTCAGGGCTATAAAATAGGAATCCAGGACTATTTCCGATTTTTCGTGTGCCATCTGCATGAACTCAGGCGATCGGCTCCGAATCACCTAAAATTTTGTGGGACTATTAGAAACACCTAAAGAACAATAATTATTGCTTCGCCATGAACGTTCATCGATTTTTGGCACTCGAGGGCCATAAAACAGAAATTCAATTTGATTTTCTGATTTTTCGTGTGCTATAGTCTACGCCATCTGCATGAAATCGGCGACCGACTTCGAATTGCTTTAAATTTATCGGGCCTATCAGAAACGACCTAATGAATAATGGTCATTATTTCGCCATGACCGTTCGTCATTTTTTTGTGCTTAAGGATATAAACAGAAATTTCAGACGATTTTCGATTTTTCGTGTGCTAAATTTCACGCCATCTTCATGAATTCGGGCGACCTGCTCCGAATTGTCTAAAATATTGCGGGCCCATCAGAATCGACCTACTGAACAATAGTCATCGCTTCATCGTGATCATTCATTTTTTTTTTGGTGTTTAGGGCTCTAAAACAGGAATTCAGGATGATTTCTTTGCAATTTAGGGCTATGAAACAGGATTTCGACACGATTTTTGATTTTTGGTGTTCTATAGTCCACGCCATCTACATAAACTCGGGTGACCAACTCAGGGGCTTTTGCATCCGTATCCACTTTTTGTGCCACGTTTTAACTTATACCCGCTTTGTAAAAAAGATTGCATCCGTACCCGCTTTTGCGCATAACTTCAGCATGCGGGGCTGAAGTAGCAAAGGCAATCACGCAAAACTTCAGCATTCTAGTAGATGGGCCTCAAGTAGCTTGCGAACTTCAGCTCTAAGTTCTTCAGCTCTAATAAATGGGGAACTTCAGCATACGGGGCTGAAGTTCCCCCAGTTACACTGGGGAACTTCAGCTCTAGAGCTGAAGTTCTGTCTTTTGTAAATGGGGAACTTCAGCATACGGGGCTGAAGTTCCCCCAGTTACACTGGGGAACTTCAGCTCTAGAGCTGAAGTTCTGTCTTTTGTAAATGGGGAACTTCAGCATACGGGGCTGAAGTTCCCAAGTTATATAAACAACAACTTCAGCATACGATGCTGAAGTTTCCCATTTACAAAGACAAAAACTTCAGCATACGGGGCTGAAGCTCCCCCAGTTACACTGGGGAACTTCAGCTCTAGAGCTGAAGTTTTGTCTTTTGTAAATGAGGAACTTCAACATACGGGGCTGAAGTTCCCAAGTTATAAAGACAACAACTTCGGCATACGGGGCTGAAGTTTTCCAGTTTAAAAAGACAAAACTGCAACTCTAGAGCTGAAGTTTTGTCTTTGTAAACAGGGGAACTTGCCCCGTATGCTGAAGTTGTTGTCTTTATAACTTGGGAACTTCAGCTCTAGAGCTGAAGTTTTNTAAAAAGTGAGTACAAGTTAAAAGTTTTTAAAAAAAATGGGTATAAGTTAAATGGGGGCGACCAAATAGGGTGCCCCACGCAATTTTTACCTCTGAATTGCCTAAAATTTTTGGAAGCCCATTAGAAAAGACCTAACGAACAATAGCCATCGCTTCACCATGACCGTTCCTCATTTTTTTTTTCTGTTTTAGGGTTATAAAACAAGAATGCAGCATGATTTTCGATTTTTCGTGTGCTACAGTTCACGCTATTGCATGAACTCGGACGATGGATTCCGAATCTCTTAAAATTTTGCGGGCCCATCAGAAATGACCTAATGAATAGTATTCATTACTTTGACATGACCATTTCTCATTTTTGGCATTTTAAGGCCATAAAATAGGATTTCAGAATGATTTTCGATTTTCATGTGTGATAGTCCACGACATCCGCATGAACTCGGGCGACTGACTCTGAATTGCCTAAAAATTTTCGAGCTTATCAGAAATGACATAATGAACAATATTCTTCGCTTCACTTTGACCGTTCCTCATTTTTGGCATTTTAGGGCCATAAAACAGGAATTCAGCACGATTTTCAAATTTTCGTGTGCCTACTTGAGCCGGATGAAAGGAAACTTTCACGTCCGATTTTGAAGGGGGGGAGATCC
>ML306157.1:0-26776 GCA_005239505.1 Nicotiana paniculata
TTGAGGCCTCGAGCAAGTCCGCATTATGTTTTGGAAAAGGTTGGTGTAATTGGACGGGGTCCCCGGGGCCTCGGGTGGATTCTGGGTAGTTAATGGATCAATATTTGAAGTTAAGAAAAGCTGAAGGTGCTGTCATCTGGTGTGACCGCACCTGTGAGGCTTTGGCCGTAGGTGCGAGGTTTTGCTGGCTTTGTTGGGAGCGCAGGTGCGATGTAATTTTTGCACCTGCGAAGGCACATATGCGAACAATGGGGCGCAGGTGCGAGTTTTGGCTGGAGCTGAGGAAGCCGCAAGTGTAGGAGTTTGGTCGCACCTGCAGATCGCAGGTGCGAGATAAGGATCGCAGGTGCGGAAATGAGGCTGGGCAGATTGTTTAAAACAGCATTTCTTGGCCATTTCTCCATTATTTCACTTGGCATGGGAGATTGTGGGGAGCTTCAAGGAGGGGTATTCGTCAAGGATCACAAGGTAAGTTATTCCCACTCATCTCAAGTTAAGTACAAGGTAGATGAATGGATTGAAACATGAAAAATTTTGGTAAATTGGGAACTTTGAAGAAAACCTAGAAAATTTGGTAATTTTGATTTTAGCCATGAATTGAGCATGAATGTTGGAGTAAATTGTATATATGAACTAGTAAAGTTATGGGTAGAATTTATCTTCGAGAAATTTCAGATTCCGGGCATGTGGTCCCGAGAGCATTTTGGTCAATTCCTTGAGCGGAGATAGGAGTTTATATAATTTGAATTGTTAACAAATATTAGAGTATATTTTCATTGGGTTGTCGATATTTGGTTAGTTTTGGGGCGTTGTGCATCAATTGGAATCGTCAGAAGGGCTTGGGAGCCGGTTATGGAATTTCGGAGCGAGGTAAGTCTCCTTTCTAACTTTGTGAGGGAGAATTGTCCCCGCAGGTGAACTAAATGAATACATGCTATTACTTTAGGGGGTTACATACACACGAGGTGACGGGAGTCCGTGCGTAGCTACTAATATGCTTACGTCCGGGTAGTCTAGGACCCACTAGCATGCCTTATATGTTGTACTTGTGATCTTGCCACTAATATTAGACCGCTAATATGATTGAAATAGTAATTGAATACCTAAGAAGACTAGAGTTCATTTTCTTAATCATCTAGAAAGAGAATTGATTCCTCCGTTGATAATTGTATTCCTGAAAAGGTTATATTAGTGAATATTATTAAACTTGGCAAATGAGTTTCAAAACAAAGATTTAAATGCTATTTTTTCGTTTCCCTTGAGAAGAATTTTACCACTTTTCTGAGTAACTGTTTTCTTGATAAAAAATATACGAACTTATTATGTGAATATGTGTACATATGAGCACCTGAGTCGCAGGTATATTCGCGGGCAGGTTATCCTTATTATTATTATGTTGATCGCGTCGCATGACCGATTCGCGAGCGGGGAAAATTGATGCATTTATGGTTCGAGCAGTTCGACCCTTAGCAGTGTACAATTTATTATTGTTGGTCCGTGTCGTTCTACCTTCGGCACTTTGTTTGCGCATGATAATTTTTGCGTACTTGTTGTGATTTATACATGTTTATCGGCCTAAGGAAATTCTTAATTTCCAGTTAAAAAGAAGAAGAACTGATGTGTAAAATGTGAAATAAGTCTGATATTTCTTATCCCTGATTATGATTTAAATTGTCAACTGAAATGACGAAGATTTAAAATGTTAAATGCAGAAGGAGTTGATATTATTTATCCCTGATTTTAATAAATTGTCTATGACATACATGCTTAGTGTCTCACTTGATTATACTAAATTGACCTCTAGCAAGTGTCAAATCGGCTTCTCGTCACTACCTCTCTTAGGTTAGGCGGGATACTTACTGAGTACATGTTGTTTTTGTACTCATGCTACACTTGCTGTTGCAAAGGTACTTTCACAGCGATGTGGCTGGTTTGGAGACTTAGGCGAGCTACATCATCCGGAGGCGATCCGCAGCTAACAGAGTCTCCCTCATAATGTATTTATTTTCATTTTAAATTCCTTGTCAAATTTATATTTCGGACAAGCTTTGTAGTATTTGTGAAATTCTTAGAATTTGCTCATGCACTGGTGACACCGGGTTCTAGGATGTGTATGGGATGTATTTTACTTGGAATGTGAAACTGCCGTATTTACTTAACATATTTTTATTTAGTTTTTACGTAATAAGTTAAAGGTAATGATTTCAAAAAATTTTAAAACATGAATTTATTTCAACTAATTAATGATTGTCTTGCCTGACGATGGTGTCCGGCGCCATCACGACCTTAATAGGTTTTGGGTCGTGACAACATGGTGTCAGAGGACTAGGTTCCCTTAGGTCTCACGAGTCATGAGCAAGTCTAGTAGAGTCTTGCGGATCGGTACGGAGAAGTCTGTACTTATCTTCGAGAGGCTACAGGGCTGTTAGAAGTATTTCCCTTCTTGATTCCTCATCGTGTGATTTGATTCCTTTAAGGCTTATGCCTATGTTTCATCCTACTCAATATTATACGTCGCGAAGAGCTTGCTATGAATCGAGAATTTGAGGAGTCGAAATGGTTCTACGGATATGATGCGAGATGTTTTCCATATGTAATTGGTTGGGGTTGTTGTTATGGCCTTGCAGAAGGATAATATGGTGTTTCAGCTCAGTAGCTGTGTTTCTGAGATCCTTGAAGTTATGCTCAGGTTGTGTTGATGTTTATGATTGGTTATCATGCGATGTCGATATGATGATAGAACGCTTGCCCATATGTTGAGTCCTGATGAATGGTCTGAAGGGAGGTCTTCTCAGAGTGTGATTTCGAGATTTTGGTATTTTAGGTCCAGTAGAGGAAAGGCATTTGGATTATGAATGGTCCGGTTGGGGTTGATAAAGTAGTAAGACTTGGTGTTTTCAAGTAAGGTGGAGTATTCACCTGTGATGTGTTATCATCGTCCTTGATCGAATGGAATGTGTTAAGTTCATCAGTGCCATGGTTTCTTCGGCTGCATGGGGTCAGAGTATCGTGAAGAAGTATCGAAGAATGCGGTTGGCAGAGACCGTGAGGTGAGGTGGTTCAGTACCAGATAAGTGTTGATAATGAAGGCAACTCGAGATAAATGATCTTCGGAGAGTTTGAAGTCGTGGAGAACTGCTGGTTTAAGAGCTACAGAGAATGATATTGAATTGAGGCAGCATTTGGGCATCATACGATGAAGGAAGATATGTGAAAAGTTCTAGGCGGTGGTTCCCTTTTCTAAAAGGCCAGGTGTAAGGAACGGAATTCAGGTAGTTGTTTAAAGGAATGAGATTAACAAGTGGGAGAGTGGCAGCGTAGCACAGGAGTTCAGTGGTAAGACAATTGCATATCTTAAGGGAAAGTTTGAGAGTTTTAGTGGATGGCGATTGGGTCTACGAACTTAAGTTGAAATATGGGTTATTTCGGCGGAAGGTTGGATACAACAGGGAGGAGTTGTTAGGAATGAAGAAGGACGCAATGTGGCAGTGAATTTGTAGATGTTGTAGCGCATTTAATAAACATCCATGAGGAGCGGACGGACTAGTAAAGTTGGTAGAGGAAGAAGGGCGCAGGATAGGGTATTGCTGTTGTAGAGAGTGTGCAATACATTGTCGTTGGAAGGTGTCAGTTGGTGATTTCCATAGGTGGGTTATCTCCAGTGAGTAGGTTAGCGGTTGTGTGGTTGGCAAGTTTCTGCGAGGGATTCTGGTAGCTGTTCGGTAGGAGGAAGAATGTGTGAGTGGTGATAGAAAATTTGAGTATTTAGGGAATGCGAATAGGGGAATTCGGAAGAATTGGACGGATTGGTTAAGAAAAATCATGTTAACAAAGGAGAAAGGATCTCAGTAGGGTCTAGAGTGGTGCAAGGAGTAGCTTCGGGCTAAGTGGGGGAGAGCCATCATCTGTAGTTGGGTTGCAGGATTGTGTTATCATAGGGTTGCGGATTGTCAGCGTGTTGGCAAGTTATTTCAGCTATGGGGGAAAGAAGTAAAATGGTGATCGTGCATGGGATTTGATGAATGTGTGCAAAAGTTGGCCCTGTCGGACTAAGGTTAGGCTTTGAAAGATTCAGAATTTATGCTTAAGGAATATGAGAGTTGTAAGGGTAGTGACTCAGTCATGTACTTCATTGAGAGGATGTTCATGTGCTAGAAGAGCCTTGGAGTTGATTGTATTTGGGGCCAGTTAGAGTGGGTGACTCTCAATAGTGGTCCTAATAAATTTGAAAGTTAAGAATGCGGCATTTAATGGTTAAAGGCAGCCGTATGATTAAGAATTGAGCTTTTGCAACGTAATTTCAGAGAAAGGAAAGTAATTGGAGTGTTCTATGCTATTTTCAGCGTGCAGGATAGTATTGGAGGAGTGAGAGAAATAAACTCCGGGTTGTAGAAAGATTATCAGGAGGGTATGAGACGGGTTGCGGGATTTAGGCAGCATGGTCTCGTGAATCAAGGTCACTCAGGATGAGTGAGGGTTGAGTTGCTATGAGTTGAAGGAAGTTACTATTATTCGTGAGGCAATTAAAGATGATTAAAAGAAGATAGATTGATTAGCCATGGTTGAAATGGCACATGTACGGCAGTGATCAGTTTCATCAATGTAATTAAATTATGCATGTGGTTTGGGCCGGTATGTGCGGGGCTTGTCGGCCGTCGTAATAGATTTCATGTGGTATCATTCGAGTGCTATGGCCTGTCAGGTGTAGGCGAATCCCGGAAGGTTTATGGTGGTTCAGACCACTACTTAAGGATTTTCATGTTGGGTGATTGTGAGAATTCACTTGAGTTTTGTTATTGTTCTCTTGAATTGAGGTAGGTAAGAGGTTTCTATATGATGATGTGTTTCCCCTGTTAGTGGTTCAGGAGTTATGATGGAATTCTTGCGCAATCTCATATTGGCATGTTCGTTGTAGTAAATGGTGTGTAAATGGGAATAAGAATCGAGATTGCGGTTCGGTGTTAAAAAGGATGTCATGAGCTCGGATGATCAATAAAAAGTGATTTGAAAGTTCAGAGTAAGCTAATGTTATCTTCAGTGCCACCTGAGATCGATACTCGGTGGAAGAGGCCTTGCATCCTAGTTATAGGTCCTTGATTTATTTTACAGTGTTAGTGTGGCCAGTGGTGGATGTGCAGATTTGCTACCTTGTGTGGAAGGTCGTGGGAGCGTTCCCACGGGATGATTGTATAAGTGTGACATGTAGTCACCTTATTGGTTGAAGATTTATAGCAAGTATAAGGAAGTGCAATATTGCTTGTTTGAGAATTTATGCCTGGAGGGCGTTCGGTCCATTCGGTTGTGGATTGTGGGGTGTTTGTCCCGACTATGATGGTTGTTCTTGTGTATTATGAGAGGAATTAGGGTATTATGGACCCAGGTAAAGCTATTAGCATAGTTCGGTGCGAGCAATATTAGCTTGAAGTGTGTGAATGGGTTAAAACAGGATTATGGGCTTCATGTGAGGCAGATGTGTTCAATTAAGTATAGTGCTCCTCAAGGAGGGGTGTTGGAATATCAGGTGTTGTTCCGTCTTCATCAAATTCATGTGATATTATGATTGTGACGTGTGAGTTATGAAACGGCTTGATAATTTCTTATGTGTTGAGGTCCCGCGAAGTGATGATATTATGTGAGCTGGATAACTCTTGAGATCCGGAGAATATATATATATATATATATATATATATATATCGCACCTCAGTTGTGTTTCAGTTTTCGTAGCGTATGGCTCTATCAGTCTCCCCATGATGGTATTTTTCACTTAGCGTGCTTGTGACCGATATTCGATATTTTGTGGTAATGAGAATTTAGCTCGGTGTGCATCTTATTACGTAAATATTATGTGTGGATCGGGTGGCACGTCGCCACGGGTATGTTATATGGATCGGGTTGCGCGCAGCAACAGTGTGATGATGAGTAAGGTTCCTATATTTATTTTTCTTGTGTTTTACTTTCTATTTTCTGAGAAGATATCATAATAAGTTGCGTGGGTTGAGTAGTCTTTTCCTGAGTCATTTCTTTATGTATCATGTTCGAGTTATGGCCTATTGGCGCATTGTGGTGTCATGTGAGACAGCTGGTCATGTTTGGGGTGATTTGTTGTATGAGCAGTTCATACTGGGTGAGACGAGATTTTTGGATCTGGGATCTAGAGCGATAAAATTATGTGAAATACATTGAAGGACATCTACCCTTATTAGTTCGTAAGAAGATGATGGTCCTAGTCAAGAGGAAGGATTCAATCTTTGCTTAACTCTACAATTGGTTAGAATTTCTACGCATCTCCTCTGTTGTGGTGGTATCGCCAGCATTATAGTAGGATGTATATATATATATATATATATATATATATATATATATATATATCATGAGGTGCATTGGGAGCATCAGATTCGTGGAATTTTGGTTGTTATGGTTCAGGGAGTGTCATTGTGGTCAGATGATGAATTATGCAGTGCATGGTGCTAATTCAGCAAGGGTATGCAGTCATGTTCTGGTATATCGTGTGGTAGTTGATACGGTGTTTATATATTGGAACTAGGCCTGGCAGAGAAATTTCAGGTGTTGGAACTGGATTCTGAGCTTATTATGTGGATAAAAGAAGAAATCTTTAGATTTGATCAAACTAATGTACTCAACTGGGTTGTGGTAGCATGGGCAGGTGCACGAGGTGTTAAACAGTGATTTCAGATAACTCCAGAGCAGTTCTTAGCACGTTCGAGGACGAACGTCTATTTAAGTGGGGGAGAATGTAACGACCTGATCAGTCGTTTTGAGCTTTAGCGCGTCGTTCAGCGGTTTGAAGTCATGAGCAGCTCCATTTCAGGTATTATGACTCGTAGGCATGGTCGGAGTTGAATTTCGGGAAGTTCGGAGTCACATTGGAAAGGAAATTCTCATTTCAAAGGCATTAAGTTGGAGAAATTGACTAAGATTAGAATTTTAAGTAAACGACCTATGAATCAGGATTTGAAGGTTCCTGCAGGTACGTATTATGATTTCGGACTTGGGCGTATGTCTGGATCGGGTTTTGGATAACCCGGGAATGTTTCGGTGTGTATTGTGGAAGTTAGCATTTTTGAAGAAATTTCCTAAGTTTGGCTTGAAGTGAATTTCGATTATATTAATGTCCATTTGGGATTCCGAGCTTGGGAATAGCTCCGTATGGTGGTTCTAGAGTTGGGAGCGCGATCGGAAGTGAATTCGGATGTCCGTAGGTCATTTTGAAGTCATTTGGCTAAAGATAGAAATTTGAAGGTTTTTGAGGAATCTGACCGGAAGTGAAAATTTGATATCGGGGTCGGAATGCGATTCTGGAAGTTGGAGCAGGTCCGTAATGTCAAATATGACTTGCGTGAAAAATTTGGGGTCAATCGGTTGTGATTTGATAGGCTTCAGCATCTGATGTAGAAGTTGGAAATTTCAAGTTCATAAAGTTTGAATTTTAGTGCGATTCATGATTTCGGCATTATTTGATGTGATTTGAGGCCTCGAGCAACACCGCATTATGTTTTGGAACAAGTTCATGTAATTGGACAGGGTCCCAGGGGCCTCGGGTGGATTCCCGGTGGTTAACGGACAATATTTGAATTTGAGAAAAGCTTAAATTGCTGTCATCTGGTGTGACCGCACCTGCGAGGCTTTGGCCGTAGGTGCGGCTTCGGCGCCGCAGGTGCAAAGTTTTGCTGGCTTGGTTAGGAGCCGAGGTGCGATGTAATTTCCGCACATGCAAAGGCGCAGATACAGACAATGGGGCGCAGGTGCGAGTTTTGGCTGGAGCTAAGGAAGCCGCAGGTGCGGGAGTTTGGTCGCACCTGCGGAATCGCAGGTGCTAGATGAGGATTGCAGGTGCGAGATGAGGATCGCAAGTGCGGAAATGAGGCTGAGCAGATTGTTTTTAAAATGGGATTTCTTGTCCATTTCTCCATTATTTCACTTGGCATGGGCGATTGTTGGGAGCTTCAAGAAGGGATTTTCGTCAAGGATCACAAGGTAAGTTATTCCCACTCATCTCAAGTTAAATACAAGGTATATGCATAGATTAAAACATGAAAAATTGTGGAAAATTGGGAATTTTGAAGAAAACCTAGAAAATTTGGTAACTTGGATTTTAGCCACGAGTTGAGCATGAATGTTTCAGTAAATTGTATATTTGAAATAGTAAGGCTATGGGTAGAATTTATCTTCGAGAAATTTCGGATTCCGGGCACATGGGCCCGAGGGCATTTTGGTCAATTCCTTGAGCGGAGATAGGAGTTTATATAATTTGAATTTTTAACAAATATTAGAGTATATGTTCATTGGGTTACCGTTATTTGGTTAGTTTTGGGGCGTTGTGCATCAATTGGAATCGTCAGAAGGGCTTGGGAGCTAGTTATGGAATTTCTGACCGAGGTAAGTCTCCTTTCTAACTTTGTTAGGGGGAATTGTCCCCATAAGTGAACTAAATGAATATATGCTATTACTTGTGGGGGTTACGTATGCACGAGGTGACGGGAGTTCGTGCGTAGCTACTAATATGCTTACGTACAGGTAGTCTAAGACCCACTAGCATGCGTTATCTGTTGTAGTTGTGATCTTGCCAGTAATATTAGATCGCTAATATGATCAAAAATAGTAATTGAATACCTAAGAAGACTAGAGTTCATTTTCTTAATCATCTAGAAAGAGAATGGATAATTGTATTCCTGATAAGGTTATATTATTGAATATTATTAAACCTGGCAAATGAGTTTCAAAACAAAGATTTAAATGCTATTTTTTCGTGTTAACTTAAGAAGAATTTTACCACTTTCCTGAGTAACTGCTTTCTTGATAAAAAAAATGCGGGTTTATTATGTGAATATGTGTACATATGAGCACATGATTCGCAGGTATGATTCGCGAGCAGGTTAGCCTTATAATTATTATGTTGACCGCGTCGCGTGACTGATTCGCGAGCGGGGAATATAGATGCACCTATGGTTCGAGCCGTTCGACCCTCGGCAATGCGCAGTTTATTATTGTTGGTCTGCTCCGTTCGACCCTCGACACTTTGTTTGCGCATGATAATTGTTGCGTACTTCCTATGATTTATACATATTTATCGGCCTAAGGAAATTCTTAATTTCTAGTTAAAAAGAATAAGAATTGATGTGTAAAATGTGAAATAAGTCTGATGTTTCTTATCCCTGATTATGATTTAAAATGTTAAATGCGGAAGGAGTTGTATTATTTATCCCTGATTTTAATAAGTTGCCTATGACATACATGCTTAGTGTCTCACTTGATTATACTAAATTGACCTCTAGCAAGTGTCAAATCGGCCTCTCCTCACTACCTCTCTGAGGTTAGGCGGGATACTTACTGAGTACACGTTGTTTTCGTACTCATGCTACACTTAATGTAAATTTTTATTGCACCGGTACTTTCATAGCGATGTGGCTGATTTGGAGACTTAGGCGAGCTGCATCATGCGGAGGCGATCTGCAACTGACAGAGTCTCCCTCATATTGTATTTATTTTTATTTTAAATTCCTTGTCCAATTTATATTTCGGACAAGCTTTGTAGTATTTTGTGAAATTCTTAGAATTTGCTCATGCACTGGTGACACCGGATTCTGTGATGTGTATGGGATGTATTTTATAAAAATGGAATATTAAATTGTCGTATTTACTTAACGGATTTTTGTTTAGTTATTACGTAATAAGTTAAAGGTAATGATTTCAAAAAATGTTAAAACAGGAATTTATTTCAACTAATTAATGATTGGCTTGCCTGATGATGGTGTCTGGCGCCATCACGACCTTAATAGATTTTGGGTCGTGACACCCGGAACCCACACGTAGCGAAGCTTAGTGCATGGACTGCCCTTTTAATTAATATCATAGGCAAAATACAGAGCAATCACAAAAACGAATATCCATGCAAAAAACAGGACCTATCATTTTCAAAGAAACACAAGACCCCATCATTTTTGAAGGATAAGAAGTTATACGAAAGGCTCGTAATACTATATATTTATCCGTAAAACAGTACAATTAAATTTGTTATATGCTTTATAGATAAGCAAATTGATTTGATCCAAAAATAATAAAATAATAAGCTTAAAAATAAGACTTAACAATTGAAAGTGGAGAAGATGATTAGCCTTGCTCCGAGCACAATGTCTCTGAGGACAGGGATGAATATTCTTCATTGAGTGCTATCCGATGGCAAATATTCGATTTTCTCCCGTTGACCGTGCTCCCTTCGGGATTTATCTAATGTCAATTGCAGTTATTGTTCCCGGCACTGGCCATTACTTGATTCACCTTTTACCTGTCTTTGGTTCAACGTGTCATGTTATTATTCGACCATTTATTATAAAAAAATTTATCCTACTCATAATTTTACTTCTGTCACTTCCAAAATTTTCATAAATCCATCTTCGTCCCTGCACTCACTTTCTACTTGTTTAGAAAACTTTCATTTTCTCTAAGTCTTTTAAAATTTTACTGCCTATTTACTACCATGGCTTCTTCTACTGCATTTTTCAAAAAACTTTGGCCTTCTCTTCTATGGAGGCCCAAGGAAAAACAAAGACGTTGATGCCGACCCTAAGCCTCCCTCTATAAACACCATCATATCAAAAGAAGAGACCTCTTATGATTTCAAAGAGAAGGCCCCTTCTGCGTCTTCATGGACTTGAGCTGTTAGTAGGTATCCTTTCTCCATTCTCCCTTCTAATATCCCTACACTGAAGGAGGACTGCAACTTCCCTAACCTCAACATCCCCGCTTCGGATATGATAGAGCGGGTTAATTTTACCAAGGAAGGTTTTACGTAAATCTATATGTATCCCTTTACCTTGGGTCCATTTTTCTTGGGGTCGAATGAAGGACTCGACCCTGTAATTTTGAAATTTTGCCAATGGTATCGGCTCTGCTTGGCACCATCTATATGGTGATCGTGGCTTGTCTTCGCTAGCTATGCAAGGAGACCGGAGAAACCCTAACCCTTGCACACATGATGAATCTTTACCCACCCAAACTTTTCCGTTGGAGAGTAATAAATTTTAGCAAATACGGCCAAAACTTGTGACTTAATCACAGTCCTAGGCTTGTGCTTGATGTCGAACTCACTAATTTCGACTGTCCATTTAGCAAACCGGCATGTGATGACCCAAGCGGCCATTTTATGAATTAAGACTCCGTTCTAGGATTATTAGCCATAAAAAGGTCTAATTTTAATTACCTCGATTTGCGTGCAGTTCGGGCGTGAAACCTAAAAGCTTTTATGTGAAAATATGAGAAATACTAATTTTTAGAATTTAAAGTTTGGTTTTAGTTGACTTGAGTCAACCTTTTGAGTAAATGGACGCGGATCCGTGTTCCGACAATCTCGAGAGGTCCGCAGTAAAAATAGGGGACTTGGGTGTATGCCTGGAATTGAATTCCGAGGTCCCAAGCTGTAGAAATCAATTTTTGAAAGAAATTATTTTGCTGAATTATTAATGAAATAAAGAAAAGAATTAACGTTTGGAATCATTGGCATCGGGCCCGTATTTTGGTTTCGGAGCCCGGTACAGAATTGCTATAGTATTTGAACGCCATCTGTGAAATTTGGTGAGAAACGAAGTTTATTTGACGTGATTCGAACGTCCGGTTAAGAAATAATGAACTTTAAGTGTTCTTGAGAAAAATGATGAGTTTTTCAGGTTTAATTAATAGTTCTACATGTTATTTTCATGATTTGATCACATGAGCAAGTCTGTATGATATTTTTAGACTTGCGTGCATGTTTGGTTTAGAGCCTCGAGGGCCGGGGTGAGTTTCGGATAAGCCACGAAATGTTTTACACTTAGGAAGGTTTGCTGGTTTTCTATTTTCTGGTGCCCAGTTATTTAGTGCTTCGCGCGTAACATCTATCGCAAACACATAGAGTAACAAAATTTAGCTGGGCCTTTATGTTATATGCAAACGCGGGACCTCTGACGCGAATGCGATGGGCTGGGGAGGGGGGGAAGACCCTACGCAAACGCGATCTGGTCCACGCAAACGCGTAGTGTAACGAGACTTGGGGAGGGTATATTGCATTTCTTCTACGCGAACGCGATGGCCTATGGAGTTAAAGCTCCACGAACGCGACCCATCCAACACGAACGTAAAGGCCATTAGGTCTGACCCATCGCGAACGCGGCAAGCCCATAGCGAACGCGATGAAGGCCTGCCTAGTCATATAAAACCAGATTTTAAAACGGCCAGAACCTATTTTTCTCATATTTTTTGAACTACCATGCCCTAAGGACGATTTTCTTCACCAAAGTTCATTCCCAAAGTGTAGGTAATAAATTCTAAACTCTACTCTTTCAATTACCCAATGTTTTTCATCACTTTTAAATCAAAAATCAAGAATTTTCATGGTAAAAATTGAGGGTTTGGGTAGAATTAGTGAATTTTGTAAAAATGGGATTTTGACCTCGAATTGAGGTCGGATTTCTAAACTAAGTGCATCTTAGGGCTCGGGGGTGAATGGGTAAACGGAATTTGGTCTGAACCCCGAGTTTGGACCAAGCGGGCCCGGGATCGGGTTTTAACTTTTTTTTAGAAAACTCAGGAAAACCATAATTATTCGGTAAAGTTGGTTCCTTTAGCATTAATTAATGATATTAATCTAATTATGATTAGATTCGAGTGTGTTGGAAGTGAATTCGAAAGTAAAAGCGGTAATTGAGCAGTGAGTGGCCTGCGGAATTGATGTAAGTGTTGTGTCTAACCCTAGCTTGAGGGAATAGGTATTGTATGACTACTTATTACCTGTTTTTTTGTTAAATCCAATGTATATGTGAGGTGGCGAGTACCTATATGTCGTGGTCAGGTCATACCATGCGAGTAAATGCTATTTCTTGTTATTCTGGTTGTCTTAAAGCCTATCATCTATGATTATTGTTGTTTGTGAAACATTGAGAACATTAAGTTGAGATTGAAATGACCAATGATGATAATAGCCATGATGAAATATTGATTTTTTTTTGTGAAATTCCTTTGAGAACATTGAGTTGAGATTGAAATTAAATGGTGATAGAAATTATGATAAAATACTGTTTCTCGTGAAATTCCCTTCTTTTGGTTGTTGATGATTTGATGAGATTGTGAGGATGAGTGTAAAGCACGAAGGGTGATGTCGTGCACGACTTAGTTATATTTTGAGGAAGAGTGAAAAGCACGAAGGGTGATACCGTGCATGATTTATTTATAAGAGGAGGAAGAGAGTAAAGCACGAAGGGTGATGCCGTGCAATTCTTAATTATAATCTGGTGAGGATGAGAGTAAAAGCACGAAGGTTGATGCTGTGTATTCTATTTATTATTTGGTGAGGATGAGAGTAAAAGCACGAAGGGTGATGCCGTGCAAGTTATACTTTCTATCTATGATTGCTAAAATTATTGTTGATCACTATCTGTAGTTGTCTTATTGTTTTCCTCATTGCTTATGTTGAACATTCCCTATCGCATGCTCCCTTCCCATTAATTGTTATTTATATACATTAATTGCTATTATTTCCTGTTAGCATGATTTTGATGTCCAAGTTTTATGTGGTGTCTTGTCCTAGCCTCGTCACTACTTAGCCGAGGTTAGGCTCGACACTTACTCAGTACATGGGGTCGGTTGTACTGATACTACACTCTGCACTCTTTTGTGCAGATCCAGGTACTAACCAGAGTTAGGAGATATCAGTAGCTGCACATTTTTGTTAGGAGACACGAGGTAGATCTTCTGGCGTCCGCAGACTCCTGGAGTCTTCTCCTATTCACTTAGTTACTGTTTTAATTCATTCAAAACGGATACATTATTTCTTTAAGTCCATTTATTTGTAGTATTCATTAGTAGTTCATGAATTGTGACACCAGACCCTGGGTTAGTTTCATAGTTATATATATAGTTCGTGGTTCGGTTTATTTATTTGTTTATCATTTTATTTTTGGAATGCTAATAATCGTAAATCATTAGATTTAATCTATTCTAAATTTGTTTTTATTGCGTTTAAATAAGTAACCAAAGGAACCATATGTGATGACCCAAAAGGTCATCCCGTATTTTTTCTAGCTAATTCTATGTTTCGAGGTTGTGAAAACCTCCTTCTATCTCACCTCGATTTGCGTGCGCAGCTAGGGCGTGTAGCCGGGAAGTATTTATGTGAAAAATTGATAAAAATGATAATTTTGTATTAGAAATTTGAATAAAATTGACTTCGGTCAACGTTTTTGGTAAACGGACCCGTGATTTGACGGTCCCAGAGGGTCCGTAGGAAAATATGGGATTTGGGCATATGCCCGGAATCAAATTCCGAGGTCCCAAGTACAAGAAACGAATTTTTAAAGAAAATTGTTTTTCTGAAAAATATAAAGGTTTTTGAAAATGAAATTTGATGTGAAACCTGTGGTATCAGGCTCGTATCTTGGTTCCGGAGCCTGGTACAGGTTCGATATGATTTATATGTGTTATCTGTGAAGTTTGGTATGAAACGGACTTGGTTTGACATGATTCAGGTCAAAAATGCAAAAATTGATGTTTAAAGAAGTTTTGAGGAATTTCATTGATTTTTGGGTTTGATTCATCGTTTTAGTGTGTTTTATGTGGTTTGAAACCTCGAGCGAGTTCGTGTTAGGTTATAAGACTTGTTCGTGCTTTTAGACAGGGTCTCAGGGGGCCTCGGGTGTGTTTCGGATCGATTTTCCTCATTTTTCCACTGCTGATGCTACCTTCTGGTTTCCTTTTATGCGATCGCATAGAAGGATCCACGATCTCATAGAGTGTCTGACTCGCCCAGTAATTTCCTTCACTGCGATCGCAATAGTTGGTCCGTGATCGCAGCAGCCAACTTACTTCTCATACGCGATCGCACACGTGCCTTCGCGATCGCATAGAGTGTTTTGGCCAGTGGCAATTGTTCCTCATCGCGATCGCATTACTTCCCCGCGATCGCAGTACTTTAAGCTTGGGCAGCCTTTCTTTTCTTTTCTGCGATTGCAATCAATGTTCCGCGATCACGATTCATTAAATATCTGGGCAGAATATAAGTTTGGAAAATCGGGGGTTTCACCATTTTAAACATATTTTGACTTCTAGAACTCAGTTTTTGGCGATTCCTTGAGGGTTTTTCACACAAATCGAATGGGTAAGTGTTTTTCCACTAGAATTAATTGTATTTCATGAATTAGTTCTTGTTTTCATCATTTAATTTGTGTTTTGGGTTGAGGGAATTATGGGTTTTGAAAGAAAGCTTCTAAAATGAAAAATCATGATTTGAAAGATCAAACGTTATCGGAATTGGATGAATTTAGCATGGGTGAACTCGTAATCGGAATTTGTAAAATTTGGTGAGTTCCGAGGTGCGGGCCCGGGGGTTGACTTTTAGGTCGATTTTTATGATTTTGTAAAGATTGAGACTTTATCATTCAGAATCGTTCGTTATACGTTTTATGTGTATTTTGAAGTTGTTTTAGTTGATTGTAAGCTACCCGGAGGTCTTTCTGCCAGCGAAGTCTATTTTTGAGTACCGGGTTGTCGTCTTTGAGGTAAGTATCTTGCCTAACGTTGTGTGGGAGAACTACCCCTTAGGATTGAGTCTTCCTTGTTGATTGTAGTCCGAGTATTCGAGGTGACGAGTGTGTACTTGTACTTATTTGCAATTAGATTGCCCTTTTAGGATTTGTAGATTCTTATATTACCTGTGTATGATTTGTAATTGTTACACTTGAATCCTTGGTTGCTAATTTCATTCCTTCCTGTTTAAATTAGAATTACTTATTTTTTGATTCTTCATTGGCTATTTGACTTTACTTGACTTAACTGAGTATTCTACTTCTCTTATCACCATGCTATATATTCTTCCTAGCTTGCCTAACTGACTATAATTAGAGTCATGCAGCCTTATAGTTGACTAGCCGTAGTTGGAACATTCATTCGTTGGAGTCAAGCATGCCCGTGAGTCTTACATTGTGATATATATGACTATTCCCTTAAGTACTACTTAGGTCTAATTGTTAGACATTTATGTTATTGGTATTTCCTTGATTTTGCCTATTATTGGGCCTTTTGTTTGAAGCCGAGTGTTATTCCGTGAAGTAAACTGTTAGGTGAGATTGGTTATAGTTGTTTCCATTCCCGGGATGTTATGGTTATTATTACTGTTTATGTTGTTAATGATATGGTTTGTATTGTTGACTCCCTTGTTGGGATGTGATGGTTCCTATTATTGTTTATGTTGTTAATGATATGGTCTGTATTGTTGACTCCCTTGCCGGGATGTGATGGTTCCTATTACTGTTTATGCTGTGAATGATATCGTTTGTACTGTTGACTTCCTTGCCGGGATGTTGTGGTTTCTATTACTGGTTAAGTTGTTAATGATATTGTTTGTATTGTTGACTCCCTTGCCGGGATGTGGTGATTTATGGGTCATATTGTTGGTTTTTCCTTGCCAAACTGTTGTTTAAGATATTTAGCACGAGGGATAATGTCGTGCCATGATTATGTTATTTAGCACGAGGGAACATTCCGTGCCATGTTTATGATATTTAGCACGAAGGATTATGTCGTTCCATGTTTATGATATTTAGCAGGAGGGAACATTCCGTGCCATGATTATGTTATTTAGCACGAGGGGACATTCCGTTCCATGATTATGTTATTTAGCACGAGGGGACATTCCGTGCCATGTTATGCTAGAACAAGGGGACATTCCGTGCCATGTTATGTTATGTTAGCACGAAGGGACATTCCGTGCAGTATTCATGCATTATTATTTCCATCATTCTTGTGTGCCATTTACTACATTTATTGGCAAGATTTGATATTCCTCCTGTACTGCATGGAAATTTCTGAGTGACGGACTGAGTCCCGATGGATAAATCTTGAGGAGATTTTTATCAAGGGATTTTACTGAAAAGTATTATTGAAAAACCAATGGTTTTGAAATGATTATGTTTGAATGACTTTTACATCGAAATTATAATTGAAAAGCACTAGTTTTGCCTAAAATGATATTTGGAAGTCATTTATTGTGAAAGCCTCTTTGGAAAGCTTCATAGTTTGAAAGATACTATGTTTTACGTAATCCTATCTATTAATTATACTTATATCTACTTTTGGAGAAAGTATGTTTTCAAAGTAAACTCTTCCGTACTAAAATGATTTTATTTGCAAAAGTTTTTCCTATGAATTGTTGTTTAAAGATTTTTACTAGTTATGGATTTTAATGGCTAAGGTCCGATGTGAACAAACCGACATGGAGTTGAGTTATCAGTGTCCTTTATTGTATTGTGTTTCCTTTCGATTCGACTTGTTTTACTATCCATCTTTTTGTGTAATTTTGTGTTGTTTCGTGATTGATTTTTGTAATTTCCTTCCGCTTTATGTTGTCATTGTGGTGGATTATCCTGAGAAGTCTTAGATAGATGTAACGTTCGGTCATTTCTATATTCATGTTATTTATTTTGTAGACCAGTGGTGTCTTGACTAGTCCTCGTCACTACTCCACCGAGGTTAGTCTTGATACTTACTGGGCACCGCTGTGGTGTGCTCATACTACACTTCTGCACATTTTTGTGTGCAGATCCAGGTATATATTGTAGTAGCTGTGTGGATGATTGCCAAGGAGACTCAAGGTAACCTGCTGCTGCGTTCGCCAGCGTCGGTGTCACCTTCTTTGTATTTATTATTCATACACTGTTGTATCTGCTTCCAAACAGTTGTACTTAGAAGTCGTAGAAGATTCGTAGAGCTTATGACTTGTACTACCGGTTTTGGGAAAGTTTGTACATTCTGTTGAGATTTTATATCGAGACTGCTAGCCTTCTTTTATTATTGTTGTTATTCAGTAACTGTTAGGCTTACCTAGTCCCTAAGACTAGGTGCCATCACGATACCCAACGGAGGGAAATTGGGTCATGACACCATAGCTAATCGAGTTCTAACATCGGCTTGCCTAGCAAGTATCGTGTTAGGCGCCATCACGATCCCGTGGTTTAGGAATTTGGGTCGTGACACGGCCTGACAACTCAGGCTTATGAAGTAAGGGAAAAATTGTTACAACGGCTATCAAGTGACACTAAAAATAAGGCATGGGCTTTTGAGAGGGGACTACAAGAGCTAAGGCCAATTTTTCGAGGTGTAGATAGCGAGTCTCCACTTCTGATAATATTTTACTAACATAACAAACAGGAAATTTCTTACCTTAATCTTTTCGGACCAAAACAGCACTTACCACTACTTTTGAGACGGCTAGACATATCTGTAATGTTTGTCTTCCCCCGATTTTGATAGTAGCAGTGGGCTAGAGAGGTACCTTTTTAAATCCTTTAGTGCCTCCAATCTTCGGGAGTCCACTCTCTTCCTTTTCAGAGCGACAAAAAATGATAACACTTTTCCGAGGATCGTGAGATGAACCTGCTCAAGGCGGCCAATCTTCCGATAAACCTTTGTACTTCCTTTACGTTCATTAGCTGGTCCGGGATGTCTTCTTTTATTTTATCGGGATTTACTTCGATCCCCCTTTGTGAAACGAAGAACCCCAAGAACTTACCAGAAGCAATTTTGTGGGTTAAGCTTCATGTTGTATTTCCTCAAAATGTCAAAGGTCGCTTAGAGATACTTCAAATGATCCCATGCATTCAAGGACTTGACTAACATACCATTAATATACATTTCCATTATTTTGCCTATTTGTTACTCAAATATTTTGTTAACAAGCCTTTGATAAGTAGCTCCGACGTTCTTAAGACCAAATGGCGCCACATTGTAACAATATGTGCCAAAATTCGTTATGAAAGAAATTTTTTCCTGATCCTCCGGGTTCATTTTGATTTGATTGTACCCGCAGTAAGCATCAAGGTAACCCATTAACTTATGTGTTGTTGTAGCATCAATCATTTGATCAATATTTAGCAATGGGTACGAGTCTTTAGGACACGCCTTATTTAAGTCCTTATAATCTCCGCACATTCTAAACTTGTTATTCTTTTTCGGAACTACAACTACTTTAGTTAACCATTCCAGATGTTTTACCTCCTGGATTGAACCGATGTCGAGTAGTCGAGTTACCTCTTCTTTAACAAACATGTTTCTGACCTCGACTATTGGGAATTTTCTTTGCCTTACTAGTGGAAAGTTCGGATCCAGGATTAGTTTGTGCATGGCCACCTCAAATGGGATACCTGAGCTCAGGGTTTAACTCTGTTCCCAAATGGAACTTCCTTTCCAGAAATTCTTTGAACAACGCTGCCTGCTCAAGTTCTTCTGTATTTGAATTGGTTGCATCTGTCTCCTCCGGTACCTGAAGGTATATCGCAAACCTGATGACTTGTCACTCTTATCATCTTCATTCAGAGAGGGGGAAGGCACCGACTCTTGTAATTTCTATTTGTTGGACTCCTTCCTCTTGCTGCTAGAAACAGTCATCGTGTTCATCTCCCTTGCTGCTAAAAACAATTATCGTGTTCATCTCCCTTGCTGCCAGTTGGTATCCTCTTATCTATTTGATCCCTTCCGAGGATGGGAATTTCAGTAGCTGATGATATGTTGAGGGCACAACCTTCATCTCGTGTATCCATGACCTCCCAAAAATTATATTATAGCCCATGTCGCCATCTACCACGTCAAACAAGGTAGTTTTGGTTACTCTCTCAGCGATCGTAGGCAACATGATTTCACCTCGGGTTCTCACACTTGTCAAGTTGAACCTGGATAAGTGTTTTGTCACCGATATGATGCTTCGGATAAGTTTTTCTACCTCGAGCTATCTCCATTGGATGATGTTGGTTGAGCTTCCTGGGTCAACCAAATCATGTAATTTTGAAATCTAAAACATTAAGAGAGATTACCATAGCATCGTTATGTGGGAGAAGGAGTCCGTCAGTGTCTTCCTCCGTGAAGATGATATCATCTTCCACGACTTCATCGAGTCTTTTGCTAAGAGTTACCGATATCTTTGTTTTCTTGACCACCAAGAAGGTTACACCGTTAATTTCATTTCCTCCGAAAATCATGTTGATAGTCAACCGAGGGGAGTCTTCTGCTGCCTTCGAAGTCTCTACATTGTCCCAGCTGTGAACATAATTGTTCTTGGCTCTTTCCCTCAGGAATAACCTGAGATAGTCATTCTTCAATAATATCTCCGCCTCTTCACATGTCGGTAGTCACCAGTTTTATGGCTGTAAGTCCCGTGATATGCACAACACAAGTTGAGATTCCTTTGTCTGGGATCATATCTGATTGGCTTCGGGAATCGTGCTTCTTTGATATTCCTCATCATTGATACCAACTCCACTAGACTGATTGTTGAAGTTGTAATCTGATAACCTGGGATATGTGGACTCCTGGGCTGCTGGTATGTATTTTTCTTGTAAAGACCTACTAATACGGCCAAGGTCAGTTCTTATATCGAGAGCGAAGCTATTCGAGGACTGAAATCTTTTGCTGCTGCGTCCCTCGGCTCTTTCATATGGTAGGAAACGACTTTTAGAAGACTATTAATCCGCATCGGAGTTGCTTCTAAACTTGTCCTAATTTTTATCCCGGTCCCGTCCCTTGGTCGATGTCGGGAAATTGAGTTGATCGTCTTGTGTTCTTATCTTTGACTCGTAACGGTTATGCACATTTGCCCATGTGGTTCCTTGGAATTCAATCAGGCTTTCCTTCAACTTTCGGGAGGCATCGGAGTTTCGTGAATTGAAACCCTTTATGATTGCCTCCACTGTTCCCTCATCAGATACAGCTGGTAGTAGCATGATCTCTTTCTGGAATCAGACCATGAATTCTCGCAGCAATTCGGACTCACGTTCCTGGCTCAGACCTTTCTTGACCCGGCATGAGCTTTGATGAATGAATCTGTAAGTATTTCAAAAGTGTCAATTGAATACTTGGGTAAGAGTGAACAACATGTCAGAGCCTAGGGTTTCACCAAACTTTTTCAGCAAGATCGATTCTATCTCATGTTGAGCCAAATTGTTTTCTTTCACAACCGTGGTGTAGGTTGTTATATGCTCCTGCGGATATGAAGCCCCATCATATTTTAGTATGTCCAGCATTTTGAACCTCTTTGGAATCAAATCCAGTGTTGCACTCGGTGTAAACGGCAATTGCGTGTATTTTTAAAAACTGGCCTTTTAGTATTGGTGGTGCACCTGGTATCTGATCCATTCGGGTAATAAAATCCTTCGCATTTTGATCCATTCGCTTGCTCATTTCCCTCATAAATCTCATGAGTTCAGTTTTAAGGGATCGCTCCCTTTGTCATTATAAGATCCACCACTGGTCCCATTGGCACTGTCAGAACAAGTCTCACCCCTTGGGGTGTTAATATCGACTCTTTGAGCTGGTTCTCGGACATGCTGGGGATGACGTCCTTCATGAACCGGGCTTGCTTTATCACCTTTGTTACGGGTATCACTGATTGAGTCATCATGTTGACGTAATTTTTCATGTCCCTCAGCGTTGTTTGTGATATTGATATCATTAGCTGTCAATTCTGATTTTTTGCTAAGGAAAAATCAAACAAGTTAGTAATAAATGCAATAATCAAAGAGATTACCAACTGTCTAAGCCACACGGTGAGCGTCAAACTGTTTACCCATAAAATAATACAATTAAATTTGTTACGTAGTTTATAGACAAGCGGACTGATTTAATCTAAAATGATAAATTAATAAGCTTAAAAATAAGACTTAGTCATTGAAATTGGAGAGGATGATAAGACTGGTTCCGTGCACAATGTCTCCGAGGACAGAGATGAAAGCAATAATGAGAACGAGTAGAGTTGTTATTTCAAGAGCAAAAGTGAAATGTAGTGTAAGTTGGACAAGAATTTCATGTCTCACAATGGCTGCTGGGCCTGTTATTTATAATTATATCTATGGAAGCAAGATCCTAGGATCAAGCCCCACTTAAATAATAATAAAAGAGTCATTGATGAATATGAAACAACATGCCATGAACACAAATATTTCTCTACAACGGTTGCCCCTTTAATGTTAGGGAATATTCATCATTGAATGCTATCCGATGGCAAATATTCGATCTGTCCCCGTTGACCGTGCTCCCTTCGGGATTTACTCGATCTCAACTGCAGTTGTTGTTCCCGGCACTGGCCGTTACTTGACTCGCTTTTTACTTGTCTTCGGTTCCATGTGTCATGCTATTGTTCGACCATTTATTATAAATCAAATTTACTCATACTAGACAAATTTTTTGGTTTTCTTCTAATCCTAATAAAAATAGGCAATGTTAAATAGAAAAGATATACTCTAAAGAGACTCATCAATAATTTAGCTTTCTAATTAGAATTTATCAATGGACTTCTTAAAAACGGAGAAGTGAAATGAAGCAACATTTACGATAGAAAGTAAGACAATAGGAGGTTTGGGAAATTCTCCATAACCAAAATGGTATAGTAGGTGTATAATCTTTCACAAGCATTATAGTTTCTAACAGTAGATATTGAAAAAACGTGAACAAAAAATGTTATTGGTAATGAAACTAATATTACAAGAGTTGCTGAACTAGCAGGAATTTTCTACTTTATCTATAGAAGATGGCTCAAAATGATATTGAGGATATATAAGATAACCTAAGAAGGATGAAGAGCAGAGGTGGTCTGAACAACATCAAGATTAAGACACTTGAAATAGATCTAAGATTTTTGACTACTTTTCTCAAATTCTATCATGTTCTTTTGCCTGATTCCTTAGTCAAAATCGCAAAGAAGGTCCAACTGATTGATGAAATGCTTCAATCAGTTTTTGATGAATGCAAAACTAACCTTAATGTGGAAGGCTAGTTTCACAGTTGCAGGAATTCATTGAAGGTAATACCAGATTAAGGTACAATTTTCAGTTGAATCATTCCCATCTAGCAGAATATATGGATTGCCTCGACAAGAATCTAAATGATTTACAAATGTACGTGGAACTGGATACTGAGTGGACGAATAAATGAATCCTTCAGCATAATCGATTTTTAGAGCAAGTGAAAATCATTCAAAAGAAAATGAGATTTTTGAGGTACTTATATGCCATGGAGATAAATAGTTACATCGACCATGAGAAGCTGGAAGGTCTGGAGACTCGAATTCAGTTCATGGCTGACAATGTGGGACAGTTCTGCCTTGCTCTGTGGCTTAATAAGGTTGAAGACGACACAGATTCAGATGAGATTAAAGATGGCACAGATTCCGATGAGTTTGAAGATGGCACAGATTCCGATGAGCTTGAAGATGACACAAATTCTGATGGGGTTGAAGATGATGCAGATTCAAATGACGTTAAAGATGGTCCAGATTTAGATGAGGATAAAGATGATATAGATTCAGATGAAGATACATATGATACATATTCATATGACGATGAAGATAATGCCGATTCAAATGACATTAAAGATGATACAGATTCAGATGAGGATAAAGATTATACATATTCATTTAATTTGTTTTAAACCAAAGCGACCACAATTGGTCGCTAATTTCCAGAAAAAATATGTTTTTAATAACATAGCGATCAAAGTTGGTCGCTTTTCTTGGTTTTATTTTGGCAGAAACTGCCTATTTTGGGAGCCACACTACCAAATCCTATTACAACAACAACAACAACAATACTAACATAACAACAATACGAACGACAACAACAACAACAACATTAAAACCAATATTAAAACCAATATTAAAACCAACAACGTATAAAGTTCAATAAAACTAACACATTTAGCTAACAAAACTAAGTTAACACTTATTAGAAGCCCATTCCAAAACGGACCAAAGTTCTATTGTCTAGTTCAAAGTATATAAAAGTACTCAATGACTTCCCATATTTTGCACCGCCAGCCGCCTGCATCCATAGTCTTTCTGCATCCTCCTCCGAAATATGGATTGGCTCGCCCGACTCATTAGGTGGCTGACTGCGTATGAATTCCTCCATGTCAACTCAGAAGTGATCCTATAAGAAATTTTTTATTTAATTAGTATCTGAAAGATTATATTAGAGTATATCAGAATACTTAATGAAAAGAGAAAACTTACATGTACAGTCGATGTTCGATCGTCGACCCACCTTTCTGGATCAATCTCTTTCTTTTTCTTGACAATATGAGTCTCCTTGAATATCTCATCTTGCTTCATTGGACGACCCAACTTCTTTTTCTGAAAATTCATAAATTATAGTTAATAAACAGAATAGATATATTTTAAAAATTAAAATAAATGAATAAATTACGTACCATTCTTCTTTTTATAGTCCCTTGGCTGATCGCACCTCTAGTGTGCAAGGAGCCTCCCTTCTCGGATGCACGAGCTTTCTTTCCTTTTTTGCTCTTCTTTAAGAACTCCGCGGTAAGCCACTTCCTTTGCAAATCCCTCCAAAAATCATCAAGCAACCAGTTAGGCTTATGGTTGTACAGTCTAGCATTGGAGAAACTATGCGACAACCGCTTCCGAGCCTTAAGATTAAAATTACGCGCCACCTCCGCGCTAGCGGTGTTCCCATACACGCTTGCTCTATATTTCAAAAGTTAAATATTGTATGAAAATATCATAAATATAAATAATTATAAAGCTTAAAAGAAAATTTATACCTTAAGTTCATTGACCTTCAGCGAGAATGGAAATCCACTCTAACTCGTATAAGGGGCATCATAAAGCTTTCTGGTGGCGTTGGTGATTATCATCGTAGTAGTGTTACTCGGGATGAACCTGCAATTCAACAATAAAAACACATTAATATATTAGACAAACTGTACAAAACAATAAACGTAAAAAATTCAAGTTGCTCTTACCCATCACCCTCAGGGACTATGATGATCCTGCCATACTTATCGTTATGCACCTCCTCATCATCATCAACATCATCGTCGGAAGCAGGTATATTAGATGCATGTGTGGAAGGTGTAGGGGGGTCAGAGCTAGTATCTTGTAGGCGAAGGCCTGTAAGAGATGGAGTCGATGAGGAAGATGGTTGTGATCCCTGTGACTGCGACATCGCGGGATCGACCGGAAGCTGCTGTGATACTGATGCCTCTGACCCCCGTGGCTGTGGCACCAGTGGCTGTGACCCACATGGTTGTGACCCTCGTGGCTGTGACCCGGATGGATTTGAGCCATGTGCTCGTGAGGCTGCTGGACTGTATGCTGGACGTACAGTCCTAGGGCCCTGTGTTGAAAGACCCGGTGTCTACACAAAGATGTAGCTGGGCTTGTGATGTTGTGGCGCCTCATAATATCCATTAGGTGGAGGATAAGACATAGGCGGCTCCTGTGAAGAGGGTGGAAAAGAGGGAGGATAAGAGGGAGGAGTATCTTCTACTCTCCTCTTTCCCTTCTTAGCCTTTCCTTTACCCCGAGAACCCGTAGGGTCATCGTTACCTCGACCCTTGCCTGTCATCTGCATAAAAATTACATATTTAGATTGAAACANCAACTCGGGTGGTAGATTATAAGGTGTAAGAAAGACAGGCCAACATGAATATGGTATCGCAGATACAAAAAAAGGCGTGAATCCATCCGCACACAGACCCAACCGAATGTTCCTTGGTTCACTAGCAAAATCTGGATATGTCCTATCAAAGTGCTTCCAAGCTTCTCCATTTGAAGGATGACACATAACATCTGGTGGTCTTGTATTTTCAAAGTGCCATCTCATATGAGAAGCAGAACTTTCCGATGCATATAACCTCTTTAACCTAGGTATAAGAGGTAAATAATGCATCGCCTTGATAGCGACCATTTTTCCACTGGAAAGCCGGCTTGTGGTAAAATTTACAATTGTATAAATCTGCATTATCTTTATAATATAACATGCAACCACCTTCACAACAATCAATTCTCATTGACGAAAGTCCTAACTTCGAAACCAATCTCTTTGCCTTATGGAAATCATCAGGTAAGCTGATATCAGGGTCAACTAGTTCAGTCATAAGGTCAATGAAAGAGTCCATGACTGCTTGAGAAATGTTCCAATCAGATTTTATACTTAGTAATCTAACTGCAACAGACAACTCAGAGTGCGGACTTCCTTCCTTTAATGGATGACTAGGTTCCTCTAACTGTTTAAAAAAATGTTTTGCGTCATCATTAGGGGTTTGTTCAACGTTTTCAGTGGGCTCACTCCCAAATTGCATCCCAAAAGCATCCGCAACAATATCGTGCATTCTAGAATCATAATTTGTATTCTTCACCGACCTACTACTTTCACCCGCAACCATATTATGAAATATCCCATTGCTACCATCGACCTCTCCATGATAAGTCCACACAAAGTAATTCGTTATAAATCCCTTTCTATAAAGATTAACGTCCTCCGGTTTTTCAAACCTCATACAGTCGCACTTAACACAAGGGCACCTAATTAATCCATCTTTTTGGTATGGTGGAAGTTCCATTGCATGTCTAACAAAGACCTCAACACCTTCTACAAATTTCTCCGCAATCCCCGCTGATTAGGATAATTCCTATTGTACATCCAAGTGCGACATTCCATCTATACAAATAAAACAAGAACAAATTAATTTAGTTAATTCATATCCTAATCGTTTTTAGTTAATTAATTCATATCCTAAAAGTTCAACTCATATCCTAAATGTGCAATTCATATCCTAAAGACAATACATAAGTTAAATCTAACTATACTAAATTCAACACTAATTAAACTAATTAGTTAATACAATTATTTAACAGATCTAATTAAAATAAGACCTTAAACCCTAATCTTCAATAAAATACAATGTTCACAAAATTGAAACACTAAATCAAACAATAAACTACAATGTT
>ML306159.1:0-30628 GCA_005239505.1 Nicotiana paniculata
CGCATAAAATGTAAGGTATATCACATGTTAAACTATGCAATTTAGTCTCGCATCAATAACCAACTTGAAAAATTGCGATTATCAGTAAACAACTTACTGAAAATGAAATATAACCAACTTGATGGCGCTTATCATGGTATTAGGCCAGCCGACTCACTACCAAAACAACATAATATTTCATTTTCAAAAATAACTTTCGAGCTACTTATCAATAAATATTTAATAAAAAATTCAAATCAAAGAAAATATGAAAATAAAGGCCTGACATTGGGTGTCACTAGTCATGAGCAACTACTACAACTGCCTGTAAGCATCAAGACTAATATAGTTTGGGACTAATCAAGTACAACTAAGGAAAGATAAAGGAAGAGGAAAGGAGGGTTGTGATCGCCATGCAGCTACCTTGTTAACTCCGAGAATCTGCGTCAGAAATAACCAACAGCCTCAACCGTGTCAAGAAAACACCTGAATCTGCACACAAGGTGCAGGGAGTAACGTGAGTACGCCAACTCGGTAAGTAACAGCCATAAATAAAGGCTGAGCAGTAGTGACGAGCAGTAAAACACATAAAGTCCACATCAAAAAAGAATCTCGGTTAGGTACAACATGCTTTCAAATAAGTATTTAAGTCAAATCATCTCATTTAAAAAATTCAGTTCTGGTGAAAATCATTTAAAGATATTTTTCAACAGTTTCAACAGAGGCTCAATGCAAAAGAAGAGTGAAAATGATGAAATCATAAACAGCCCATCGGGCAAAACATCACTCGTATACAGCCCCTCGGGCCAGCCTCATAGTCACTCGTAAACAGCCCATTGGGCGTACCTCACAACCACTCATGCCTCCTAGTCACTCAGTACTCGGCACTTGGCACTCGACCCTCGCACTCAGTAGGTATCTGCGCTCACTGGGGTGTTCAGACTCCGGAGGGGCTCCTACATCCCAAGTGCTAATCTGCACGGACAACTCACGTGTTGCACAGAGAACTCACGTGCTATAATAACAGTATCTGGATCTGCACAGACAACTTACGTGCTGCACGAACAACTCATGTGCTATAATATCAGTATCTGGATCCGCACGGACAACTCACGTGCTGCACAGACAACTCACGTGCTATAATATCAATATCTGGACCCGCACGAAAAACTCACGTGCTATAATATCAATACTTGGATCCGCACAGACCACTCACGTGCTGCACAGGCAACTCATGTGCTATAATATCAATACCTGGATCCGCACGGACAACTCACGTGCTGCACGGACAACTCATGTGCTATGGTATCAATATCTCACAATGGACCTCGACCTCACTCAGTCATAAACGTCACAAGCCACTCCGGGCATCTCAGTAAAAACAGGGAATCAACCAAAAACAACATTTATATGCATCAAAACAGAGTAATAAGACTGAGTTATGCAGTAAACAGGTTTAATCATGACTGAGTATAGATTTCCAATCCAAAACAGTGGGAGGGTAGTAAGAAAAAGGCCCTGAGGGTCCAAACAGTACTGGCACAAGGCCCAAACATGGCCTTCAACCCAATTTACAGAAACTCTTTCTAAAACACAAAGATATTACACAATTTCAACAAAATACCCAACTTTGCGGTTGCTACAGGACGGACCAAGTCTTAATCCCTAACGGTGCACGCCCACACGCCCGTTACCTAGCATGTGCGTCACCCCAAAATAGTAAAATGATACAAAATCCGGGGTTTCATACCCTTAGGACTAGATTTGCAATCGTTACTTACCTCGAACCGGTCAAAACTCTAACCCGCGATGCTCTTGCCTCTCGACTTGGCCTCCAAATGCTCCGAATCTATTCAAAATTAGTATATTATCATCAATATACGATAAATAATTCCACATGAAAAACTATCAAATTAGACCAAAATCCTGAAATCGGCTCAAACCCAGCCCACGCCTCGAAATAAGACAAAATTTACAAAATTAGAAAGGCCATTCACTCATGAGTCTAACTATACCAAATTTATCAAAATCCGACCCCATTTGATCCATCAAATCCTTAAATCATACTCTCCAAATTTTCAAGCCCTAAGTTCCCAAATTCCTAGCTCAAATTCCCAATTAGATGATGAATAAAGCCATAGATCCATAAAATTTATACCATTATAGGTTAGAATCACTTACCTCAATGTTGCTCCTTGAAATCCTTTGAAATATCGTCTCTCTCCCGAGCTCCTCAAATCCAAAAATCAAAAATGGGGAACAAAACCTCGAACTGGAGTTTTCTGCTCAGCAGGTCCGCACCGGCGGTCCCACTTCCGCACCTGCGGAACCGCAGATGCGGGAACCAAGTCGCACCTACGGTCCAAATGCGCACCTATGCCTCAAATCTGCTCCTGCATACCTCGCACCCGTGATTCCCATTCCGCAGGTGCAGAAAAACCAGCAACAGCAGCTTCAGCTGCATTTTTCCAACTCCAAACTCTCCGATCACTACCCGAAATCACCCCGAGACCCTCAGGAGCTCAACCAAACATACCAACATATCCAACAACATCATGTGAACTTAGTCGAACCTTCGATTCACTACAAAACAACATCAAAACACCAAATTACACTCGAATTCAAGCCTAAAGACTTCTAAACTTCCAAATTCCGCAAACGACGCTGAAACCTACCAAACCTCGTCCGAATGACCTCAAATTGTACACACACATCACAAATGACACCACGAAGCTACTCCAACTTCTGGAATTCCATTCCGGCTCCGATATCAAATTTTCCATTGCCGACTGGAAATCACCAAATTTCCAATTTCGCCAATTCAAGCCTAATTCTACCACGGACCTTCAAATTACATTCCGGACACGCTCCTAAGTCCAAACCACCTAACGGAGATAATCGAACCATAGAAATCCAAATCCGAGATCGTTTACTCATAAGTCAACATTCGGTTGACTTTTTCCAACTTAAACTTCTAAATAGGAGACTAAGTGTCTCATTCCACTCCGAAACTACTCCGGACTCGGACCTACCAACCCGATACAACACAACACAGCTGAATAACACATAAAGAAGCAGAAATGGGGGAAACGGGGCTACAACTCTCAAAACGACCGGTCGGGTCGTTACATCCTCCCCCACTTAAACATATGTTCGTCCTCGAACGTGCTCAGAGTTGTTCCAAAAGCCATCAAATTGCCGAATAACCTTACCACGCACATACCCGGGGGTGATCCCATGTCATCATATTCCCTATAGGTCTGATAATACAGCACAACAAAAATTTCTTCATCCAACCTAGCCCAAGCCTTAGAATCCAGATTTCCACATCCTAAATTTTCTATAAGATCAGAATCTCGTATTTACACACTGTATAAGTCTGAACAAGCTGTGTCCAACCATAGCCATAACTCAAGATGAAATCACATGATATCCCACATAACTCAAACACTCGTAGCGATAATTTATAATCATAGTGGTTGCCCAGAACATCACAATTCCGATAACAAACCTATTATCAAACAGAGACCTGTTCTAACACCTTCATGAACTGCCAATGATGAAAGAAACACGCAAAAAACCTACAACCATTCGTCGGATCAACAAGTGGTGGAACTCTTTCTCCTTCGACAGGAACTATAGAAAATTTCTAAGTCGATCAGCATCGATATCCTCCCAAATATACCGTAACCAGATCCGATAGCACCCATTCTAGGTACGATGACCTCATCCCATCTAACATAATCACTCTAGTGACAATGACGCATCAATACAGCTTAAATCCACAACTCGTGCAGTCTGTGCACTAATAAGCAACATTCCAAATGTACTCAAACATGAAAAATGACATCAAACAAGAGAACCGTCCCGCAACATCAACGGTATCTCCACAACACAAATGCTAAGAACTACTCACACACCGCAGAACCAAAACACATGAATCCAACACATAAGGATCATATCTCAAAATAACTTCGTTGTAATGCATGACCCCCATCCAAATGTTGGTCCATATTATATACCTCGCTCTGTCTTGCTCAAAACCAATAACCACGCGAAATTCAACATCAATTACTCAAAGTTCATTACCATAACCACGGAGAATCAAACGATACAATGCCACACAAAACCCGAAAGAACATAACTAATACGCCTCAATCCTGCAATACCCAATTACTCATCTCACTCAAATTCCGCTGTAAGACCACAATAGAACCGCACCATGTGTGCCTAAAACCAACGAATCCCAACTCCTCGTAACATATAAGGGTAACTCATAAATCATTTCAGTACACGAATAAACTCAACAACAACTGAATGGCACATCCCTCAACAATAGCAGTTCTGAGTCAACAAATCTGATCCGGTGCAAAACACATATCCAAATCGGGCCTACTAATGAACCCCAAATCAATCTGGTCATCCACAATAGACAAATAACCCTCTAAAGGTCCACAATGACTAATCACAACACACACTATCCTCTGACTAACCTTGGATATGTCTCAACAGACCACAACTATGAAATCATCTACTCATTAGAGTTCCCAATCTCCAATCCATAGAGCACACGAATCACCATATCCGATCTCATCTCTGCCACCTGAATGTCTAATACTTATCCGATACACGATCATACCACGAGGAATACCCCTATAATTCATATCTGTTACAAGGCCAAAATTTGAATATCCGTAGCCGACCAACTAGGAGAGTGCCACCACACCAATGAAGTATCCATAAATCAAAACACAGTGCCCCCTTCTGAAACTTACACCTTCATCAAGCCATACCTAGAAATACTATCATCTATCTGGTCATCTGAGATCGTCTATGCTGCCCAAAAATTCAGAACCTTCCCTTCAAAACCGCATTGTGACCTTGCACCTGCAAATCTCAATACTACACCTCACATCGCACCCATTACGCCACCATATAAAAGATACGACAGATCTCAAGATCCACTCTGAGTCACAAGAAACTACATACTCAATTAGCTAAGAACTTCCCATGTGATTCCATTCTGGAGAAAATTACAATATGCCACATGCCCCACGCACCAGTAGGAAATATACACCTCAAACCATGGTAGAGACCATCAAGAACTCTCCAAAATCCATTTGCACTTAACCAAACCGTCAGGAATGAATCCCTCTAACTCAACCAAGATACGCAGGTTGCCAAAACCTAAGAGCATGGCCACAAATCACACGTAGAACCTTACCACATCATAAGAACCCAAAGAACAGATCTTACTCATTACCATGTCGATCCAATCTACGACCAAGCTGTCCTATTCTTCCGAGTTCCTTCTAAGCTACCTTCAAATTGATTCTTCCCCTTGCCATAATACCAAAATCCTCAACCAAAACTCACCACGCGAGACCCTATCACTAAACTACACCGCCCTAAGCCTCATAAGCCGTTGAATATTCTCTTAAGCACCCCAAAAGTACCACAACTCAAATACTTACTCTGAACAGACCTTCTATGAATTTAAGTTATTCTTTCCCTGATACCAAAATGTAGAATCCACAACGATACAGAAATACCACAAATCTTGACGCCTTCCAATGTAAATCTCAGTTTCTAGCCAGATACACATCCTGAAGATTCCCAATTGTTATGTATAAACCCTGAATCCATCAGAATCATTCTTGAGAGTCATTCACTCTATGAAAATCTCAATTAAACTGATCAAACAGACCGAACGACATGTACCCTATTTGCACACCAACACCCTAGGAAGTAATCCACACTTCTAAGCAACCGAGCAATCTTCTACTCCACGCACACTATATCTTCCACAACTAGCCACTCAATTGTTCCATGCCTCCCACACACCCATAGATCGAAATACAACCTATATCCAGAAATTACCTTACTCGAGTCATCCTCACTCTCAACTCCTGCGATCATATTGACCCATTAGCATACCCCAACTGAAACCAATACAACATATAATCGTGCAATCAACTCATCGATGACACTCCCCCACTTGGCTCGAGGCCATAGATCAAAACGCACCATGGTTCACAATGCCCATACTCCATTATTGCCATAATACCACAGTGGGATTCAACTAAATTTTTCCTGAGCTCCTGCAACACAAACCATATAATACTTCAAATTATTTGCAAATCTCGCATTCACCATTATAATAGTCATGCCAACTTCCACAAATGATCTAAACTCAAATTGCAACATATATCATTTACTGGTAAAAGAGAACTTGCTACAAAACAACATAAGGATCACACAACCTCAGGACACCCCGCAGGAGATAACCAGACCTGCTTAGCCTTAAACTGATATCTCTATATACCCTTCAAAAATCTTAGCTATTACGCAAAGCAATAGATGAAAATCCCTCCACAAAGCGACGGTAGTAACCTACCAAACCAAGAAATCTCCTAATCACCGTGGCTAAGGACGGTCTAGGCCAACTCTGCACCGCATCTATCTTCTTCGGATCCACCTGAATACCCTCACTGGACACCACATGCCCCAAGGATGCTACTGAACTGAGCTAAAATTCACACTTGGATAACTTTGCATAAAGCTTCTCCTCCCTCAATCTCTGTAATAAAATCCTCAAATGCTGATCATGCTCCTCCTGGCTACGAGAGTACACCAGGATGTCATCAATGAATACAATAATGAAGGAGTCCAGATATGGCGGGAATAAATTGTTCATCAAATGTATGAACGCTACTGGGGCATTGGTCAGCCCAACAGACATCATCAAGAACTCATAACACAACTTGAAGATCTACTTCACTCCACAACTAAACTACATGAGAGGTCCTTCAATACACCCACAACTCGAAGCCATTCGTCAACTCAAGATAGAAGTCAAACACCCAACAGTTCTTGCTACATCTCCAGCAAACTCTTTTTGTCACATTCAAATAATCTGAAAACATCTCACCATCAATCATACTCACCACATAGTCATCCAGTCACAAAATCCAACCAATAAGGACACAAACGGACATATAAGTCCCAAATGCACGTGCTCACAATCGAAATCTCAGTACTCAAGCCATAGACAAAACACGGCCTCAAGTCTTCTAGACTGGGCCATCATCAACATGCTAAAATCACATCTCGCACCTCATCCATGGAAATCACAAGCCATCGATGCACAGTTGATACCGAGCGCTCATGTTCACACATGAATGCATGGAAGGAATTCAAGGAGTTGCGCTTCAAGCTGAATCAATGGATTCGCACGACAAGAATTCAAGAACGAGAGATTTTTCCTAAGGGTTCTGCAACCTCTCGAAGATCAGTACAGATGTCTCCGTACCGATCTACAACACTCTACTAAACATGCTCATGACTCGTGAGACCTATGTAACCTAGGCTTTGATACCAATCTGTCACGATCCAAACTACCAAGTCGTGATGGCACCTATCATGGTACTAGGTCAGCCGACCCACTACCAAAACAACGCAATATTTTATTTTCAAAAATAACTTTCGAGCTACTTATCAATAAATTTTTAATAAGAAATTCAAATCAAAGAAAATGTGGAAATAAAGGCCCGACATCGGGTGTCGCTAGTCATGAGCAACTACTACAACTATCTATATACATCAAGACTAACATCGTATGGGATTAATCAAGTATAATTAAGGGAAGATAAAGGATGAGGAAAGCAAGGTTGTGATCACCATGCAGCTACCTTCCTAACTCCGAAAATCTGCATCAGAAATAACCAACAGCCTCAACCGTGTCAAGAAAACACCTGAATATGCACACAAGGTGCAGGGGCCAGGGAGTAACGTGAGTACGCCAACTTAGTAAGTAACAACAATAAATAAAGGATGAGCAGTAGTGACGAGCAGTAAAACACATAAAGTCCACATCAAAATCCCGGTAAAGTACAACATGCTTTTAAATCAGTATTTGAGTCAAATCATCTCGTTTAAAAAATCCAGTTCCGGTGAAAATCATTTAAAGATATTTTTCAACAGTTTCAATAGAGGCTCAATGCAAAAGAAGAGTGAAAATGATGAAATCATAAACAGCCCCTCGGGCAAAACATCACTCGTATGAAGCCCCTCGGGCCAGTCTTACAATCACTCGTAAGCAGCCCCTCGGGCATACTTCACAATCACTCATGCCTCCCACTCACTCAGCACTCGCACTCAGTAGGTACCTGCACTTACTGGGGGTGTTCAGACTCTGGAGGGGCTCCTACAGCCCAAGCGCTTATCTGCATGGACAACTCACGTGCTATAATATCAGTATCTGATCCGTACGGACAACTCACGTGTTGCACGAACAACTCACGTGCTATAAGATCAGTATCTGGATCCGCATGGATAAGTCACGTGCTGCACGGACAACTCACGTGCTATAATATCAGCATCTGGATCCGCACGGACAACTCGCGTGCTGCACGAACAACTCACGTGCTATAATATCAATACCTGGATCCGCATAGACAACTCATGTGATGCAAGGATAACTCACGTGCTATAATATCAATACCTAGATCCGCACGGACAACTCACGTGCTTCACGGATAACTCATGTGTTATGGTATCAATATCTCACAATGGCCCTCGGCCTCACTCATTCATAAACCTCATAAGCCACTCGTGCATCTCAGTAAAAACAGGGAACTCAACCCAAAAAAACATTTATATGCATCAAAACAGAGTAATAAGACTGAGTTATGCAGTAAACAAGTTTAATCATGACTAAGTATAGATTTCCAATCGAAAACAGTGGGAGGATAGTAAGAAAAAGGCCCTTGAGGTTCCAAACAGTACTGGCACAAGGCCAAACATGGCATTCAGCTCAATTTACAGAAACTCTTTCTAAAACATAAAGATATTACACAATTTCAACAAAATATGCAACTTTGCGGTTGCTACGGGATGGATCAAGTCACAATCCCCAACGGTGCACGCCCACATGCCCGTCACCTAGCATGTGCATCACCCCAAAATAGTAAAATGATATGAAATCCAGGGTTTCATACCCTCGTGACTAGATTTACAATCGTTACTTACCTTGAACCGGTCAAAACTCTAACCCTCGATGCTCTTGCCTCTCGACTCGATCTCCAAATGCTCTGAATCTATTCAAAATCAGTATAGTATCATCAATAGAAGCAACATAATGAATTCCACATGAAAAACTATCAAATTAGACCAAAATACCGAAATCAGCTCAAACCCGATCCCTAGGCCCATGCCTCGAAATCCGACAAAATTTACAAAACTAGAAAGCCCATTCACGCACGAGTCCAACCATACCAAATTTATAATAATCCGACCTCATTTGATCCATCAAATCCTAAATCATACTCTCTAAATTTTCAAGCCCTAAATTCCCAAATTCCTAGCTCGAATTCCCAATTAGATGATGAATAAAGCCATAGATTCATGAAATTTATACCATTATATGTTAGAATCACTTACCCCAACGTTGCTCCTTGAAATCCTTCGAAAAATCGTCTCTCTCCCGAGCTCCTCAAATCCAAAAATCGAAAATGGAGAACAAAACCTCGAGTTGGGTTTCTGCCCAGCAGGTCCGCACCTACGGTCCCGCTTCCGCACCTGCTGAACTACGCTCCGCTTCTGCGGAATTCATTAACAAATCTGATTCTGCTTCTACGATCAACTGACCGCACCTGCGGTCATCGCTGATGGGGACCAAGCCGCACCGGCGGTCGAAATGCGCACATGCGCCTCAAATCCTCTCCTGCGTACCTCGCACCTGCGGTTCCCATTTTGCAGGTGCGGAAACACCAGCAACAGCAGCTTAAGCTGCATTTTTCCAACTCCAAACTCTCCGATCACTACGAAAAATCCCCCCAAGGCCCTCGGGACCTCAACCAAACATATCAACATATCCAACAACATCATGCGAACTTAGTCGAACCTTCGATTCACTCCAAAACAACATTAAAATACCAAATTACACTCACATTCAAGCCTAAGAACTTCTAAACTTTCAAATTCCGCAAACGACGCTGAAACCTACCAAACCTCGTCCGAATAACCTCAAAATTTACACACACGTCACAAATGAACCCACGAACCTACTTCAATAAATTTTCCACTACCGACTAGAAATCACCAAATTTCCAATTTTGCCAATTCAAGCCTAATTCAACCACGGACCTCCAAATTACATTCCGGACACGCTCCTAAGTCCAAAATCACCTAACGGAGCTAACCAAACAATAAAAATCCAAATCCGAGATCATTTACTCATAAGTCAACATTCGGTTGACATTTTCCCAACTTAAACTTCTAATTAGGAGACTAAGTGTCTCATTCCACTCCGAAACTACTCCGGACCCGGACCTACCAACCCGATACAACACAACACAGTTGAATAACACATAAAGAAGCAGAAATGGGGGAAACGGAGCTATAACTCTCGAAATGACCGGTTGGGTCGTTACATACCTATCCGGATTTGTATACATCTACTTGTGATATGTCTTCGACAAATTCTCGTGTTATTTTAATGACAAAAAATGATTTTATTGACGAAATAAACGATATGCTCATAACCCAATTTTCGGGTGAATCTAGAACATATGTAGCGTTTGATGAAACTATTGAAACGATTGATCAAAGTCAATATGAATATTTCTTGCATACTTTAAACTCAGATGGCTTACCTCCCTATAAATAAACCATGAAAATAAATTGTCCCGTTATTTTACTACGAAATTTAAACCCCTGTGAAGGTTTATATAATGGTACAGGACTTATATGTTATAATTTGAGAGGCATGTCATAAGCGCAAAAATTGCAAGTGGTGATTCAAAAAATACACATGTATTTATTCCGAGAATGTCGTTGTTGTCTTCACAAAATGAAAAATTACATGCTCCTTTCAAAAGAACACAATTTCCGATTAGATTATATTTTGCTATGACTATTAATAAAGCTCAAGGTCAGACATTAGATTTTGTTAGAATTTATTTACGAGTGTCTGTTTTTTCACATGGCCAGCTTTATGTTGCTTTATCACGAGCAAAAAACTCAGGTGCAGTAAAAATGTTGATTCGACCACCAATAGCTGATAGCAACGATGATCATACAACACAGAATATAGTAGATGATGAAATCATTGAAGCATCCGTGTTGTGAATTGACAGTTATACTATCTGCAGTCATTTGTTTGAGATTTGACCTACAGCTGATCAATATTATGCAAATTTGGATCGTCAATGCTTTCAACGTTAAGTTATTATCATTTAGATGCTTTCTAAAATTTCGCTGTATCCGAAATCCTCGCATATGTAACATCATGTACATTCGGATTAGGTGTGAATATGTTAAATGGGTATTAATTTGATGTTTTGGACATATAAAGTCCTATCGGGATGATTATGGGTGAAATAGTTGTTTCAAAATCAAGATGGAAAGTGAGGTGCATAAGATTCGACAAAATCGACTAAGTTTGCAGAAGGTCCGTCTTCCAGCAGGTTTTTGTAAAAATGTGTAAGGAATTTGGGAAAACTCAAAACGTAAAAGTTGTAGGCCTTTGAAATAGATTTCTAATGATATATTGTGGAGACCAAACAGAGTTCTGTGAAAAAAATTTATGCGTGTTTTACATAACAGTGCGCAACCACCGTGCCCGGACCGCGCCTCGGACCGCGACCTCGGTCATGAGGCAGTGTTCCTGTAATTTACCGCGGTCAGGCCTACAGGGAAGCGAGGACGGACTTGGGGAGTCAATTTTGTTAGCCCTATTTCGTCCCCCACAACCTCAAAATGTAAAAACTTGCTCTAGAAAGGGAAACTCTCAAAAACCTAACTCCTTAAGGGTTCCTTCAAGCTTATCGCTAATCGCTTATACCCGTCCGTCCTGATAGTGAGCTCCCCTCCTTACAGTCAAGTGGAAGGTAAGTTCTAATGGTGATTCTAAGTTAATTTTAATTTTCCAACATCTTATTAACATGGGTAAACCCTCCATATCATTTGATATTCGATCAGCTCATCATTGTTGAGAGAAGGAATCCTAGAACTCGAATTCAAGGGGATTGAACTTCAAAGAGGTTATGTCTTCATCCTCTAATTGATTCTAACATTGGTTTAATAATTATATACCTTAGTTCATGAGATATGAGTTGATGGGTTTGATAGAAAAGCATGAGCGGTTATAGGTTTGGTGTGTTGATTGTTGATTATTGGTTGGGTGTTGTTTACCTTATGGGTGATGAAGAATAATGTTGATTATAACCATTTGAGACTTTAGAATTTATCTAGGAGCAAGAGAATGGGTTATTGGGTGTAGAAACACCATTAATAAGGGATATGAAGCTTTATGCCACTAAGTATTTGATAAAATGCCTAAGTGACCAAAACATGACTATTGTGGCTAATTTGGAATTCCTTTGACTTGTATTGATATAGATTAAAGTTGAAAGGGTTGGCGAATGTTGTATTACGCTCAAGAACAGGAAGTTAAGGTATGTGAGGCTAACTCTCTATGTTTGGGAATGTTAATGATTCTCCCTACACTATGTTTCTTTTACCACGTTACCAATTGCCTCAGAAATATAGTTAAGCCCAGTTTCTTAAATAGTTGCAGAACTTCTATTCTCTAGCGTCGCAACTAGTTCATGACTTTCATTCTGAACGTTGTGAAATCAGTGCGTAATCAATATAGACTTGGGTTGATTTCCATGAGTCTCAGTCTAGATTACTCAGCATGTCATAAACAGTTAAAATTTCAATCTTCATAATCAGTTCATGAATACATGTCTCAGTCTAGCTCTATTCAGCATTCAAGTATCATGTAGCTCAGTATGGTTCAGTATTTCAGCATCATGTATTTCAGTATGATTCTCAGTTCCTGAATGTTGAACACCTGTATTTGGGCCTGAGGCCGTAGTTTATATGCTTTATGCATGTTTGGGCCTGAGGCCGTAGTTTATGCTTTATGCATTTTGGCCCTGAGGCCGTAGTTATGTATACGTATACTTGGGCCTGAGGCCGTAGCTTGTGCACATATATGTTGGGCCCGAGGCCGTAGCTTATTCAAATAAACAGGTTGTTCATCATTCAGAAGAGGGAGTATTCATATCCTTACTTCCTTTGTTCAGTTCAATTAACAGTTATCAGTTCAGTTATCAGTTATCATTTCAGTTTCAGTTTAAATAGTTATTATTTCAGTTATCAATTATCAATTCTCAGTGATCAACTTAGTTTCAGTTTCAGCGTTTATAATTCTTTCTTTCAGTTGTTTTACATACCAGTGCAATTCAAATGTACTGACGTCCCTTTTTGCCCGAGGCCTGCATCTCACAATGCAGGTAATGATTTACAGGTTGACGATTTAGAGCCCTAGGATTCTCGTACCAGCTATTTGGTGATCCCCAGTTCTTTCGGGGCATTATCATTACCTTACAGTCTTCAGTATTTTTAGACAGCCAGTGTTTTCAGTACTTCATTAGAGGCTTCATAGACTAGAGTAATAGTTAGACAGAGTCTCAGGCTTTTCATATTAAGCTATATTGGCTACAAATATGTTTCAGAATAGTATTAGTATTTCCGCACTTTGATTTATATCATCCAGACTTATAGTGTATCAGCATGTGTTAGTTTATCTTCCGCATTCAGTATGTTATGAGATCACATATTGATTCAGCCATCCAGTTAGTTCGCTAGGTCACATGTAGTCAGGCACCGAGTGCCGTGTTACGTCCAGGCCCAGGTTCGGAGCGTGACGGCATAGAGATTCTGAAGTTGTAATACTGCTTGGACAAAGCATCAACTGTCAGGTAAGTGATTTTCCTCTTGAATAGATGCATCTAATACTTGAAACCTTGCAATTATGAATACGAATACAGGAAGGCTCAATAATATTGATGATGAGCCGTTATTCTATTTTCCTTCACAGAAAAAAATGCCTTCTGTGTTCTATTGGAAATTTTTTAGCAGCCCGAACAACAAGAGAAGAATGTGAAAGGAGCAGAAGAGAAGTGGTCAGTGACAAACATAAAATAGAAACAACATGATCAGTGTTTCACATGTCTACGAACTCGATATGCTTTGTTTTTTGCCTTTTTAGTTTTCTCAGTAGTTGGTTCCTATTATTCTTTTGGTAAAATTATTTTCACCTTCCCTATTTGTTTCAATTTGATTTTTACTTCTCATTCAAGTGATGATCAGTTTCTTTGTAGGTTCCATACACTACTGTAGGTGCATGAACAGATACGTAGATCGTGCAAATATGTAAAAATATCTATTTGATTGACCATCCACATAACTTACTCGAATGACAAGAATTACACGATGAAATTCATCGAAACTTGCTGACTCTAATATGATGGTATATTGATAACTACTGCTAAAGGAATTCTCTGAAGTAGTAACTTGCACCTATTTCTAATAATTCTATAAGCAATTGAAGCGGTTATTTTTTATTGACTTTTATTATTGTGGATAATGATAGCTATTATTACATCAGACGCAGGCTAGGCTAGAAGCTGAAACAGTTGAAAAGACAAAAATTACAACACCAGAAGCTGAGGGAAAAGCAGAAAAAGAAGTTGCAGCAGTCACGAAGAAGATGAAATCTTAGTCATTGATGAATGCTCCTCCAGAAGCTAGCAATGTTCCAAGGAAAGCCACTATAACCTTGAAACCCATACTGATGAACAGAAATATTCAGCAGGTATATCTCACCGTATAATCTTAGTGACGGAGTGAAAATGGAGATTTGACCTTCGTCCTACTCCTCTTTTCCTTTTAAGTTTCTCTTAAGCATTTCAAATAAATATTAACTTAAAGGAAACACTCCAGGAAAATATACTTCTGAAAATATTCTCAACTGGGATGAACATATTGCACTTAATGTCTCCCCTGAACATACATACATCTTTTCCTGCCACAGAAATAAGTTAAATATCAACATTGGCCAAGCTTCTGTATTCTTTTTCATTAAAATCATCTCTTTGCCAGTGCATCTCTTGGAGCAGATAGTTATTGTTCAGTCTTTAAGTCTTCTAGAGCATCATTTTATTCATTGTGTAGGCCATCTCTCTATGGCACAATCTAGATTTGCTTAGGTTATTCACTTAGGCACTATTTCTACGACAGATGTACAACTCTCTGCACCATGTAGTTCTACTTATTTATTTATCACTGGTTTATCACATTCAAAAGTTGGCTTCAAAAAATGTATTACCACAATAACTTGAAGCTTGAAGCTTGAAGCTAATAGTTTATATTCATCAGTGTTTGTTCTTTTGATGATCGTCGTTTTCTTATCATTTACTTCCTGTTGTTGGTGCCCAATATGTTCTCTACAGGTCTCTTTTTATTTGGTATAATTGGTCTGATTTTGGGTTCATCACATTCAAAAGTTGGATTCCAAAAATGTATTACCACAATAACTTGAAGCTTGAAGCTAATAGTTTACATTTAGGAATTAGTCATTGAGCTACAATAATGACTTCCGCATTCATTGTGCCTTATTACGCACATGTGCTAATGCATTTTTTACTTCTGCATTTTTCAGATCAGCTTACTGTCTCGGCCTAAGGACAAACTATTCTGCTTCCTGACAACATGAAAACTATTACGGACCTAATACAACCGGTAGAATTGCAGCACAAGAACAGCACATTGTATATTTTTTATTAGTTTTTAAATATTTTTATTAATTAGTTATATTCTTAGTCTTCAAATATTTTGAACCAAACTGTATAGATTTTGTTTAACTTTGCTTCAGTCTGTAAACAAGAGCTTTGTATGTTAAATAGAAAATTAATAAGGTCCTTGGGCCCGGGCACTACCCATGCTACCGCCAACTATATAGGATATATGAGAGCCTTATGAGGGAATGAGATAGGGTACAAAAGAATCTGTCAGATTTCCTTAAATTCAAGGAAATGACATCTTTTGTACCAGAAAATGGATAGCTGTATCTAAATTCAACATCTTTTCTAATAGATTTGGACAGGTGTCCCTTTCTAGAAGTTTCTTCTCATTTTCACTCTTTTTAACTTCTGAAAAATCCACCTTTTAACCCAAAATTGACCTAATTCCTTCAATTTATAGCATTTTAACCCCCTTTTCTAGAAGCTTCCCACATAACTGAAACATGCNTTAAGTTCTGTTTATTACCAATAGCCATCCCAAAAAAGCAAACAAATTCAAGCAACTGAATCAACAACCTATTTCCATTCCCAAACGTCCCTTTTAACTTATGGTTAATGATAAATGAACCATTGTTAAACCATACGGATCAAAACAGAAGCAATAATGCAAAACCAAACCATTTAGCAACTAACTTGTTTTAATACCTAATTAACTTAAAACTGATTAAACTAACAACTTATGCAATTAAACTAATTAACATGCAATTGAACTGATTATGTCATTGACATCACTTTAAACAACAGTTAGCACGTTTAAGGGTAATTAAAGTTAAACTAATTATTGGATTCTAAGCTAACATTGATTAAATCAAAATTAACAAATGACCTCAACTAAACAAATTAGTCAAGCATATTATGATCATAAGAAGAAGAAAAACTAGAAGAAAGAAAGAAAGAAAGAAAGAAAGAAGAAGAAGAAGAAGAAGAAGAAGAAGAAGAAGAAGAAGAAGAAGAAGAAGAAGAAGAAGAAGAAGAAGAAGAAGAAGAAGAAGAAAGGGAAACGAAGTACCTATTGAGCATCTAGAGTAGGAAAGCAAGGACGGCTGACTTAACGGACTCCGGCGTTCTTCGAGAAGATCTGAAACTAGTGTTAATCGAATGTTCTTGTTAAGAACAAACGATTAACACAAATTTCAGGTCGAATCGGTTTTGAAAACCTCAAAAGAATCAAACCACGAAAATTAGGTTTTCTGGCTATTTTAGATTTGAAATTTGAAGGATTTGGGGAGGTCTTTGAAGAAATTGATGGGCGTTAATATTTAGGAGGGTGTGGGGATTGTGTGGTGTTAATTTGGGATGCTTTGGAGTGGCACCGCCGCTGTAGGAGATTTTCGGCGGCGACAGACGGCGAGGATTAAGAAAGGTGAGAGAGAGAGCCCATGAGAGATGATTTGGGGGTAGGGGGTCTCTCTCAGAAAGTTTTAAGGGAATGGGATGGGGGTTTCGGTCCGTTGGATTAAGATCAATGGAGGGTGGAGATTGAAATGCGCCAAACAGTGTCGTTTGGGTTAGTAGGGGTTGTTGGACCAGACTGGGTTGTTTTTGGAGAGGGGAAATAGGGATTTTTGAGGAAATTTGGCCATGAAAGTTGGCCCAATCCGAAATTAAAGCCAAGGCTAACCTTTCCCCTCTTTCTTTCTTTGTTTTCTTCTTATTTTTTCTTTTGATTTTAAATTCTTGATCAAATTAATTATAAATCATAAATTAAAACCTAACTTAAATCTAATTAACAAAATTCATTCTATTTATCTATTAACAAATGCATGAAATATTTTGTTTGATTTTTTTTTCTTTTATGTATTAATTCTATAAATTAAAGAGTAATTAATTCCTAAAAATACAAATTAGACCTAAGATGACACGAAATTAAAATATGACAATTCTTTATGATTTTTCTATAATTTGAAATATTAAAATATGCATGAAAATACAGCTAAATGTAAACGATCAATATAAAAGAAAATCCTAAAATCCTATAAATTCAAAAACAAATAGGAAAAAACATTTTTTGGGGATTTTGTAGGAATGTTTTTCGTATAGCAAAAATTACGTGCTCACAGCTGCCCCTCTTTGCACGAGAACATGAAGAGTTTTCAGGCAAAGATAAAGTGAGCAATTTTGGCCCGCTGAACGCTCCATGGGAAGCATTTGGAAAAAGTTTGACCAAACCTTGCTTCGGGGGTTGCCTACATATCCTTGGCTATAAAGGAATCAAGTCAGTGTAGTTCTAGAAGTTTTGGTAGTTTGGACTACCGAGAAGCTGCGATTTCACAGTTGTTGCTGTTGTTGCTGCTTACTGAGCTCCTTATTACACCAAAGTCAAAAAATAAAAAAGACTAACTAAACCTATCAGCTACGAGTTACAAGATTCCTATCTATGAGTCTTTTGAAACTTGATCTTGAGTTTTGGTTGGTTCTTCTCACAGACTCTGACCTGAACCCTTGTCACGGCCCATTTTTCCCCCTCCGAAAGACATCGTGACAGCATCTAGTCTCTACGACTAGGTAAGCCTATTAACATTGAATTAACAGAAAATAAAGAAAAATAGAGGAACAATTAAGCATTAATAATGGCTATATAAAGGTAAAATGTCGCTCGCCATATACAAGTAAAACCAATTTGCCAGTTTATACACAACACTTCCCAAAACCCGAAACCATGAGTCATAAGCTCTACGAAATCTATCTAGAGTCTGCTATACAAAGAGTCTAAGAAGTACAGGAGGGAAACAAGCAAAAGATAGAGGGGACTCCGAGGATCTGCGGACGCGTGCAGATATACCTTGAAGTCTCTGGTGGCTGCTGGTGCTGCACTAGTATTGACGCGAACGAGAGGTAGCTAGGTCTGCACACAAAAACATGTGAAGGAAGGGCGTGAGTACACCACAATGGTACCCAGTATGTGCCCATACTAACCTCGGTCGAGTAGTGACGAGGTCAGGTCAGGTCAGGTCCCTACCAGTATAAATATAATGAAATGAGACAGAAAGACATATATTACAGTAAAAACAAATACGAAAATCTACAGGAATAGAAGTCAATGAAAGCCATCAACTCAGAACACAGTAATAACGACAGGGGGGATCTCCCGGGATACCGTCCCGTAGTCCAAAACGTAAATGTGCAGGGGGATCTCCCGGAATACCGTTCCGTATTCCCAAAGTAAATATGCAATGTTGGGGGATCTCCCAGAATACCATTCCGTAGTCCCAAAGTAAATATGCAGTACAGGGGGATCTCTCGAAATACCGTTCTGTAGTCCCAAAGTAAATATGCAACTCCAACCAATAAACACAACAGTTACAGCAAGAAACCTACAGTTTAGGCTAAGTCCAAACCAAAGAAAACAGGAATTTGACTAATTGCACAAAGTTCAAATAGACAGTCAAAAAATGTAGGCATGCTTCTATAATCTAAACAAGGTAGTTACATATGCTAGTGTAGTTCAAACAAGGAAAAAAAGATTATGATTTAGTGGAAAATAGAGTTTTACAACAAATAGCCCGTGTACGTACTCATCACCTCACGTACACGTCACTCATATATCAAACAGTACCAAAATCCTAAGGAGAGTTCCCCCACACAAGGTTAGGCAAGTCACTTACCTCGAACCAAACTCAAATCAATTTGAAACCACGCTCTTGCCACGAGTATCCAACTCCGAGTGGCCTAGATCTAATCAAATCAATTACATAACGTAAATATAGCTACAAGTAACTAATCTAGCTAATAAATCAAAGCTAAGGCAAGAAAATAGAAAAACGCCCAAAAAGCCTCCCCAGGCCCATTTCTCGGAATAGGGTAAAAGTTACCAATTAAAAACACCCATTCACTCACGAGATCACTCCTATTAAAATCATCCAAATCCATCGCCTAAATCCCACTTAAAACTTAGAAATTTGATTGGGGAACGTTTCTCCCAATTTCCCAACTTCCACCCTCAAATTCCTTAATTTAATGAAGAAAACAACTATGGATTAATGAAATATGATCAAAGTAGGATTAGGAATCATTACCCAATGTTTCCCTCTGAAAATCCTTCAATTTTTCGCCCAAATCCGATCTCTCAAGGTCAAATGGTGAAGAATGAAATAAACCCTCGAATTTTCCCCTTTTCTGCCCAGGGATCTCGCACATGCGGGCCATGGATCGCACCTGCGATGCCGCACCTGCGGAAAATCCCTCGCAGGTGCGGAAATGACTTAAGGTCCAAAACTCCGCTTTTGCGGACAAGGGAACGCACCTGCAGGCCCGCTTCTGCGGATGGCCTTCCGCATCTGCGCCTCTGCCCAGGCCGCCCCTCTTTGCTTCTACAATCCCTCATCCGTATCTGCGAATGCGCAGACGCGGCTCCCTTCTCGCACCTGCGTTCACAGACCAACTCGACCAAACCACAACTATGCTCTTCCTTTCGCACGTGCAAATCCGCACCTGCGGTCTCCCCTCCGCAGGTGCAAAACACCAAAAACAAGCAACATCAGATTTTCCTCCTAAGTCCAATTTTCATCCGTTAAGCACCCGAAACTCACCCGAGGCCCTCGGGACCTCAACCAAACATAACAACTAATCCTAAAACACCATACAAACTTAGTCGAGCCTTCAAACCATATCGAACAACATCAAAAACACGGATTCAATCCTAATGAATTTTGAAATTTCCAAATTCTACAAACGACGTCGAAACATATCAAATCTCGTCCGAATAACCTCAAATTTTACACACAAGTCAAAAATGACACTAAGAGCTTACTCCCACTTCCGGAATTCCATTACGGGCTTGATATCAAAATTTCTATTGCCGACCAAAATCACCAAAATTCTAATTTTTGCCAATTCAAACCTAAATCTACTACGGACCTCCAAATCACATTCTGGACACTATCCTAATTCCAAAATCACCTAACGGAGCTAACGGAACCATCAAAATTCAAATCCGATGTCGTGACACACAAGTCGAGATCTGGTCGAATTTTTCCAACTTAAACTCCCAAATAAGAGACTAAGTGTCTTAATTCGTTTCAAAAATAAAAACGAACCCTCCCAGCAACCCAAAATAGCAGAATAAGGTATGAGGAAAGTAGTTAATGAGTGATCGGAGCTCTAACTCTCAAAATAACCGGTCGGGTCGTTACATCCTCCCCCTCTTAAAAATAATCGTTCGACCTTGAATGAATATAAAGACATACCTGAAGCTGTGAAAAGATGAGGATGACGGCTACGCATATCCCGCTCGGTCTCCCAAGTCACCTCCTCGACCGGCTGTCCCCTTCACTGGACCTTTACTGAAGCAATGTCCTTTTACCTTAGCTTTCTGACCTGTCTGTCCAAGATAGCCATTGGCTCCTCAACATAAGATAGATCCATGTCCAACTGGACTGAGCTGAAATCCAATACATGAGTCGGATCACCGTGATACTTCCGGAGCATAGAAACATGGAATATCGGATGAAATCTTGCTAGGCTGGGAGGTAGAGCAATCTCATAAGTAACCAACCTCCCCAACACGCTGCAATATCTCAAAAGGACCAATGTATCTCAAGCTCAGCTTTCCCTTCTTCCCGAACCTCATGATGCCCTTCATAGCCAATACCCGAAGCAAGACCCACCCTCCAACCATGAATGATAAATCGCGAATCTTCCGGTCCACATAACTCTTTTGTCTGGACTGGGCTATGCAAAGTCTATCCTGAATCACCTTCACCTTATCTGGGGCATCTTGGACCAAGTCTGTACCCAACAATCGGGCCTCGTCTGGCTCAAACCAACCCACTAGAGACCGACACCGCCTACCATACAGAGCCTCATACGGTGCCATCTGAATACTGGACTGGTAGTTATTGCCGTAGGAAAACTCCGCAAGTGGAAAGAACTGGTCCCATGACCCTCCAAACCCCATCACACAAGCACGGAGCATATCCTCTAGAATCTGAATTGTGCGCTCAGACTGCCTGTCCGTCTGAGGGTGAAAGGTTGTGCTCAACTCCACCCTAGTACCCAACTCCTATTGTACGACTCTCCAGAATCGTGATGTGAACTGTGTACCTCTATATGAAATAATGGAAACTGGGACTCCATGAAGGCGGGCAATCTCTTTGATGTAAATCTCAGCCAATCTCTATGAAGAGTAAGTAGTCATCACTAGGATGAAATGAGCTGACTTGGTCATCCGATCCACAATCACCCAAATAGCATCGAACTTCCTCAAAGACCGTGGGAGTCCAATTACAAAATCCATGGTGATCCGCTCCCACTTCCACTCTAGGATCTCTAACCTCTAGAGTACGCCACCCAGTCTCTGATTCTCATACTTAACCTATTGGCAGTTGAGACACATAGCCACAAACCCAACTATATCCTTCTTCATCCTCCTCCACCAATAGTGTTGTCTCAAATCTTGGTATATCTTCGCGCCTGGATGGATGGAATACCGCAAGTTGTGGGTCTCCTCAAGAATCAACTCCCGAAGCCCATCCACATTGGGCACACATATCCAGCCCTGCATCCTCATCACGCCATTATCACCAATAGTCACATATCTAGCATCACCTCGCCGGACCCTGTCCTGAAGAACTAGAAGATTGGGATCATCATAGTGGCGCTCCCTGATACGGTCATAAAGATAATACCGAGCGGCCACACAAGCCAATACTCGGCTCGGCTGTAAAATATCCAATCTCACGAACTGACTGGCTAAGGCCAGAACATCTAATTCTAAGGGACTCTCTACTGTTGGAAGATATGCCAAACTCCCCAAACTCTCTGCCCGGCGACTCAAGGCGTCGGCCACTACATTGGCCTTCCTCAGGTGGTACAATATAGTGATGTCATAATCCTTATGTAGCTCCAACCACCTCCGCTGACGCAAATTAAGGTCTGTTTGCTTGAATAGGTGCTGCAAACTCCGATGTTCAGTGTAGATCTCACAAAGAACACCGTACAAATAATGATGCCAGATCTTCAAGGCGTGAATAATAGCTGCTAACTCGAGATCATGGACAAGACAATTATTCTCATGCACCTTCAACTATTTGGACGCGTAGGCAATCACCCTACCGTCTTGCATAAACACCACTCCAAGACCAATCCTCGAGGTATCACAATAGACAGTGTAACACCCCGAACCTGTAGGCAATACTAATTCTGGGGTTGTAGTTAAAGCTGTTTTGAGCTTCTGAAACCTCTCCTTACACTCCTCGGTCCACCTGAACGAAGCACCCTTCTGGGTTATCCTGGTCATAGGTGCTGCAATAGATGAAAACCCATCTATAAAATGATGGTAATATCCCGCCAAACCATGGAAACTGTGGATCTCCGTAGCTGATGATGGTCTAGGTGTACGAGCTCCTGAATAATGACCAGTCTCTCGAGACCTCTTGGCCTCTCTATCCTCTCTGTCCCGGGCAAGCATGCCCTCCACTCTCTTGGCAATACTCACGACATGCTGATAAGTGATGTCCATCTCTAACTTCCTGGCCATACTGGTCTGAATACCGGGGTGGAGTCCCTCAATGAAGCGACAAATCCTCTCTCTAAAAACTATAGCAACCAAAGCCGGTGCATGTCGAGCCAACTCACTAAAATGGAGTGCATACTCCGAGACAGCCATAGAACCCTGGCGCAGCTGCTCAAACTCTGCACGCCAAGCATCCCTGAGGCTCTGAGGGACATACTCACTCGAAAACATGTCTGAGAACTGATTCCAAGTGAGTGAGGCTGCCTCTTCCGGACTACTCAACTCATAGGTACGCCATCACTGATATGTCGCTCCCCTCAGCTGGAAAGCAGTGAAAGAAACCCCACTCGTCTTCGCGATGCCCATAATGCGGAGGATACAATGACACTCCTCAAGAAAACCCTGAGAATCCTCTGAAGCTAATCTGCTGAAAGTGGGTGGGTGGTACTTATTGTACCTCTCAAGTCTAAGTTGCGCTGCCTCAGAAGCAGCTACTCTGGTCTCATGCTTAACCGAAGCCACTGGGGAATAGGAATAAACTCTGGGGCTTGATCAACCTGGACCCTCTGCTCAGGAGTACGGCCTGCGCGAGTCTGTGCCCCTCCCCTGGCCTGAGATGTGGTGGGAGCTATTGGAATCAGTCCATCCTGAGCTAAAGTGCTGAACATGCTCATGAACTGAGCTAAAGTCTCCTGGAGGGCTGTAGCAGCAATAGGAACCTCTGGCGCCGGCCCTCTAGCTGGTGCTGCTGGGGGTTTCTCTGTCGCAGCTCGCGCAGGTGCTATGGTTGCACCGCGTAGTAGTCCTCTACCCCGACCCCGGCCTCTGGCGGCTCTGGCAGGGGGCTCGGGTGCCTGATCGTCGGATCTCCCGGTGCGGGTCCTCACCATCTGTGAGAATAATAGAATAGAAAATTTTAGAGTTTTGATGTCAATAACTCGCACGACAAGGAAATCAAAGAACTATAATTGTTTCTTAACAGTTCTATAGCCTCCCGAAAATAAGTACGGACGTCTCTGTACTGACCCGTGAGACTCTAATAAATCGGATTATGACTCACAATACCTATGAAACTAGAGATCTGATACCAACTTGTCATGACCCATTTTTACCCCTCCGAAAGACGTCATGACGGCACCTAGTCGCTACGACTAGGTAAGCCTATTAACATTGAATTAGCGGAAAATAAAGAAAAATAGAGGAACAACTAAGCATTAATAATGGCTATATAAAGGTAAAATGCCGCTCGACATATACAAGTAAAACCAATTTGCCAATTTATACACAACACTTCCCAAAACCCGGAACCATGAGTCACAAGCTCTACGAAATCTATCTACAATTTGCTATACAAAGAGTCTAAGAAGTACAAGAGGGAAACAAATAAAATATAGAGGTAACTCCGAGGATCTGCAGACGCGTGCAGATATACCTTAAAGTCTCTGGTGGCTGTTGCTGCTGCACTAGTACTGAGGCAGACGAGAGGTACCTGGTCTGCACACGAAAACATGTGCAGGAAGGGCGTGAGTATACCACAATGGTACCCAGTAAGTACCAAGCCTAACCTCGGTCGAGTAGTGATGAGGTCAGGGCAGGGCCCTACTAGTATAAATATAATGAAATGAGACAGAAAGAAATATATTACAACAAAAACAAATACGGAAATATACAGGAATAGAAGTCAATAAAAGCCATCAGCTCAGAACACAGTAATAACAACAGAGGGGATCCCGGGATACTGTCCCGTAGTCCAAAACGTAAATATGCAGAGGGATCTCCCGGAATATCGTTCCGTAGTCCCAAAGTAAATATGCAGTGCTGGGGGATCTCCTGGAATACCGTTTCGTAGTCCCAAAGTAAATATGCAGTACAGGGGGATCTCCCGGAATACCGTTCCGTAGTCCCAAAGTAAATATGCAGCCCAACCAATAAACGCAACAGTTACAACAAGAAACCTACAGTTTAGGCTAAGTCCAAACCAAAGAAAACAGGAATTTGACTAATTGCACAAAGTTCAAATAGACAGTCAAAACACGTAGACATGCTTCTCTAATCTAAACAAGGTAGTTACATATGCTAGTGTAGTTCAAACAAGGAAAAACAGGTTATGATTTAGTGAAAAATGGAGTTTTACAACAAATAGCCCGTGTACGTAGTCATCACCTTACGTACACGGCACTCATATATCAAACAGTACCAAAATCCTAAGGAGAATTCTTCGCCACAAGGTTAGGCAAGACACTTACCCTGAACCAAACACAAATCAATCCAAAACCATGCTCTTTCCACGAGTATCCAACTCCGAGTGGCCCAAATCTAATCAAATCAATTACCTAACGTAAATATAGATATAAGTAACTAATCTAGATAATGAAATCAAAGCGAAGGCAAGAAAATAGAAAAACGCCCAAAAAGCCTCTCGGGGCCCACGTCTCGGAATCGGGTAAAAGTTACCAATTAAGAACACTCATTCACTCACGAGATCACTCGTACAAAAAAATCCAAATTTTTCGCCTAAATTCCACTCAAAACTTCAGAAATTCGATTGGGGAACTTTCCCCCCAGTTTCCCAACTTCCACCCTCAAATTCCTTAATTTAATGAAGAAAATAACTATGGATTAATGAAATATGATCAAAATAGGATTAGGAATCGTTACCCAATGTTTCCATTTGAAAATCCTTCAATTTGTCGCCCAATTCCGAGCTCACGAGTTCAAATGGTGAAGAATGAAATAAACCCTCGAATTTTCCCCTTTTCTGCCCAGCGATCTCGCACATGCGGGCCATGGATTGCGCCTGCGACGCCGCACCTGCGAAAAATCCCTCGCATGTGCAGAAATGACTTAAGGTCCAAAACTTCGCTTCTGCGGACAAGGGCACGCACCTGCGGGCCCGCTTCCGCTGATGACCTTCCGCATCTACGCCCCTGCCCAGGCCGCCCTTCTTCGCTTCTACAATCCCTCCTCTGCATCTGCGAATGCGCATATGCGACTCCCTTCTCACACCTACGCTCACAGAACAACTCTACTAAACCGTACTTGCGTTATTCCTTCTACACGTGCGAATCCTCACATCCCCTCCGCAGGTGCAAAACACAAGAAACCAGCAACATCAGATTTGTCTCCTAACTCTAATTTTCATCCGTTAAGCACCTGAAATTCACCTGAGGCCCCCGGGACCTCGACCGAACATACCAAGCAATCCTAACACACCATAAGAACTTAGTCGATCCTTCAAACCACATCGAACAACTTCAAAAACACGGATTATGCACGGATTCAAGCCTAATGAACTTTGAAATTTCCAAATTCTATAAACGACGTAGAAACGTATCAAATCTCGTCCGAATGACCTCAAATTTTACACACAAGTCAAAAATGACATTATGAACCTAATCCCACTTCTGGAATTCCATTCCGGGATCGATATCAAAATTTCCACTACCGACTAAAATCTCCAAAATTCCAATTTTTGCCAATTCAAGCCTAAATCTACTGTGGACCTCCAAATCACATTTCGAACGCACTCCTAAGTCCAAAATTTCCTAACAGAGATAACGGAACCATCAAAATTCAAATCTGAGGCCGTTACACACAAGTCGACATATGGTCGACTTTTTCAAACTTAAACTCCCAAATAAGAGACTAAGTGTCTCAATTTATTTCAAAAACCAACACGAACCCTCCCGACAACCCAAAATAGCAGAATAAAATATGGGCAAATCAGTTAATAGGGGATCGGGGCTCTAACTCTCAAAACAACTTGTCGGGGCGTGAAAACCTTGATGCTTACTAGCTGCAAGTGCTAGTTCATTCTTCTTCAGCTTTTCAGATCAAGATGGGACAATAAAAGTCAGGATTGGTGTACCGTGAGAAAACAGAGTCTAGGGAGTGGAGACCCTATGTCTAAAATGAAACCACCTAAGGAGTGTAGACCCTATGTTGGAAAAGCGACGAGCGAGTAGAGACCATATGTCTAAAATAAAATCAACTAGGGAGTGGAGACCCTATGTTGGAAAAGCGACTAGGTAGTAGAGACCCTATGTCTAAAATAAACATCAACTAGGGAGTAGAGATCCTATGTTGGAAAAGCGACTAGGGAATGGAGACCCTATGTCTAAAAGAACTATCAACTAGGGAGTGGAGACCCTATGATGGAAAAGCGACTAGGGAGTGGAGACCCTATGTCTAAAATAACTTCAAATAGGGAGTGGAGACCCTATGTTGGAAAAGCAGACTAGGCAATGGAGATCCTATGTCCTAAAAAATCAACTAAGGAGTGGAGACCCTATGTTGGAAAAACGACTAGGAAGTGAAAACCCTATGTCTAAAATAAACATCAACTGGGGAGTGGAGATCCTATGTTGGAAAAGAGACTAGGGAATGGAAACCCTATGTCTAAAACTATCAACTAGGGAGTGCAGACCCTATGTTGGAAAAGCGACTAGGGACTGAAGACCCTATGTCTAAAATAACTTCAACTAGGGAGTGGAGACCCTATGTTGGAAAAGCATGATAGGCAATGGAGACCCTATGTCTAAAAAAATCAACTAAGTAGTGGAGACCCTATATTGGAAAAACGACTAGGGAGTGAAAATCCTATGTCTAAAACAAAATCAACTAGGGAGTGGAGACCCTATGTCTAAAATAAAATCAACTAGGGAGTGGAGACACTATGTTGGAAAAGTGACTAGGGAGTGGAGACCCTATGTCTAAAATAAAATCAACTAGGGAGTGGAGACACTATGTTGGAAAAGTGACTAGGGAGTGGAGACCCTATGTCTAAAACAACATCAACTAGGAAGTGGATACCCTATGTTGAAAAGCGACTAGGGAGTGGATACCCTATGTCTAAAATAACTTCAACTACTGAGTGGAGATCCTATGTTGGAAAAGCGACTAGGGAATGGAGACCCTATGTCTAAAATGACTATCAACTAGGGAGTGGAGACCCTATGTTGTAAAAGCGACTAGGGAGTGGAGACCCTATGTCTAAATTAACTTCAACTAGGGAGTGGAGACCATATGTTGGAAAAACAGACTAGACAATGGAGACCCTATGTCCTAAAAAAATCAATTAAGGAGTGGAGACTCTATGTTGGAAAAACGACTAGGGAGTGAAACCCTATGTCTAAAACAAAATCAACTAGGGAGTGGAGACCCTATGTCTAAAATAAAATCAACTAGGGAGTGGAGACCCTATGTTGGAAAAGCGACTAGGGAGTGGAGACCCTATGTCTAAAACAACATCAACTAGGAAGTGGAGACCCTATGTTGAAAAGCGACTAGGGAGTGGAGGCTCTATGTCTAAAATAAAATCAACTAGGGAGTAGAAACCCTATGTTAGAAAAGCGACTAGGAAGTGAAGACCCTAAGTCTATAACAAAATCAACTAGGGAGTGGAGACCCTATGTTGGAAAAGCAACTAGGGAGTTGAGACCCTATGTTTAAAATAAAATCAACTAGGGAGTGGATTCCCTATGTTGGAAAAGCGACTAGGGAGTAAAGACCATATGTCTAAAACAAAATCAACTAGGTAGTGGAGACCCTATGTTGGAAAAGCAACTAGGGAGTGGAGACCCAATGTCTAAAACAACGTCAACTAGGAAGTTGAGACCCAATGTTGAAAAAGAGACTAGGGAGTGGAGACCCTATGTCTAAAATAAAGTCAACTAGGGAGTAAAGACCCTATGTTGGAAAAGAGACTAGGGAGTGGAGACCCTACGTTTAATATAACTTCAACTAGGGAGTGGAAACCCTATGTTGGGAAAGTGACTAGGGAGTGGAGACCCTATGTCTAAAATAACTTCAACTACTGAGTGGAGATCCTATGTTGGAAAAGCGACTAGGGAGTGGAGATCCTATGTCTAAAATAAAATTAACTAGGGAATGGAGACCCTATGTCTAAAATAAAATCAAGTAGGGAGTGGAGACCCTATGTTGGAAAAGCGACTAGGGAGTGGAGACCCTATGTTGGAAAAACAATTAGGGAGTAGAGACTCTATGTCTAAAACAATGATCAACTGGGGAATAGAGACCCTATGTTGGAAAAGCGACTAGGGAGTGGAGACCTTATGTCTAAAATAACTTCAACTAGGGAGTGGAGCCCCTATGTTGGAAAAGCAGACTAGGGAGTGGAGACCCTATGTCCTAAAAAATATCAACTAGGGAGTGGGGACCCTATGTCTAAAACAAAATCAACTAGGGAGTCGAGACTCTATGTCTAAAATAAAATCAAATAGGGAGTAGAGACCCTATGTTGGAAAAGTGAATAAGGAGTGGAGACCCTATGTCTAAAACAAAATAAACTAGGGAATGGAGACCCTATATTGGAAAAGAGACTAGGGAGTGGAGACTCTATGTCTAAAGTGAAATCAATTAGGGGTGGAGACCCTATGTTAGAAAAGAGACTAGGGAGTGGAGACCCTATGTCTAAAATAACTTTAACTAGGGAGTGGAGACCCTATGTTGGAAAAGCGGCTAGGGAGTGGAGACCATATGTCTAAAATAAAATCAACTAGGGAGTGGAGACCCTATGTTGGAAAAACGACCAGGGAGTGGAGACCCTATGTCTAAAATAAAATCAACTAGGGAGTGGAGACCCTATGTCTAAAATAAACATCAACTAGGGAGTGGATACCCTATGTTGAAAAAGCGACTAGGGAATGGAGACCCTATGTCTAAAATAACTTCAACTAGGGAGTGGAGACCCTATGTTGTAAAAGCGACTAGGGAATGGAGACCCTATGTCTAAAATAAAATCAACTAGGGAGTGGAGACCTTATGTTGAAAAAGCGACTAGGGAGTGGAGACCATGTCTCTAAAACAAAATCAACTAGGGAGTGGAGACCCTCTGTTGGAAAAGAAACTAGGGAGTGGAGACCCTATGTCTAAAATAACACCAACTAGGGAGTTGAGACCCTATGTTGGAAAAGAGATTAGGGAGTGGAGACCTGATGCGTGGCTAGAATCCATAATTTTAACATTATGTACCTTACATTTTATGTGCTTTTGTGATAAAAATACACGTTATATGTGCATAATGGAGTCTATTTCATGTGTAGGTTAATTGGGCATGGAAGCTGAGCTAAATGGGTGCATAAACGTCAAAAATATGCTCAATAGTTCAAAAGGAGTGACCCGAGCCATAGTCGGGCGTTTTGGCCCAAAAGCCTGGCTTAACCAGGCGTGGGGCGTTATACACCAAACGCCAGCCATGCCCAGGCGTTAATGGGGCGTTAGATCCCAAACGCCTGGCCTACCCAGGCTATAGCTGGGCGTTTGGGGCTTAACGCCTGGAGTCTCTGGTCCGATAAATTCCGAGTTTTGAAGGTTTTAAGTGTTTCCCGGTTTGAATAGAAGTCTCCTACACGTTTAGGGTTTGTCCCAAACATATAAATAGACCCAAAAACACAACTTTGTGGGGGGGGGGGGAATTCCATTTTTTGGAGAGAAGATACACAAAGGATCATTGAGAAAGCAAAGGATTATCAGTTTTCTTCATCTTATTCTAGTATTTTCAACTTATGCAACACTTATG
>ML306161.1:0-20798 GCA_005239505.1 Nicotiana paniculata
CGTCAAACTCGGAATTGGGCGAAACTGGGGACCCCAGGCGTTTGGGCTCTAACGCCCCCCTAATGCCAGGGGGGGCCTGGAGCTATGTCCCTAACGCCCCACCCTAACTCCAGGGGGGCCCAGGCTTTATGGGGTAAACGCCCCCCTAACGCCAGGGGGTGCCAGGTTTTAGGGGGCAAACGCCCGGCTATCGCCCGGGCGTCTCCTTTTGCGAATTTTCGACGTATTTGCATCCCTTTAGCTCCGTTTCCATCTCCAATTCACCTACACNTCTCCTCAGAAGAGTTGATAGGGGCCTTTGCACTGATTGCAAGGTTATCCCGAGTGAGTGTCTATCGACTCAACATAAGATCCTGGTAATTTATTTGGAGGTCAAGAGAGCAAGGAGTAAGAGAGAGGTGTACGACCAACCTAAGATCAAGTTGGGAGCCTTGACTAAGGAAAAAACTCAGGAGTTGGGGGAGAAGTTGTTGGCTTTGGAGACCTGAATGAGTAGTGGGGATGCGAGTAGAATGTGGGTCACACCGGTGAATTGCATTAGAAGCTGGTAGAGAGGTGTTAGAGGTCATGAAAGGATACTCGGGATGCCACAAAGGGAACTGGTGGTGGAATGCGGAGGTTCAAGAAAAAGTGGAAGCCAAGAAAGTAGCATATCTAAAGCTAGTGGGGAGCACAGATGAGGAGGATAAGAGGACATGTAGGGAATGTTATAAGAAAGCAATGACAGAGACAATAATAGCGTCGTGGTAGTTAAGAATGAAACATTTGAATGATTGTATAAGGATCTTAGGGGAAAAGGAGGTGACAGGAAGATGTACAGGTTAGCCAAGATTAGGAGAGGATGATTCGGGACCTGGACCAAGTGAGGTGCATCAAAGACGATGATGGTAAGGTATTGGTGGAAGAGGAATATATATGGCTTAGATAGTAGAAGTACTTCCATAAAATCTTGAACGAGGAAGGGAACAAGAACATCGTGCAGGGTGAGTTGGAAAACTCAGAGAGCTAGACTGATTTTGGGTTTTGTAGGCGCATTTAAGAGTGAAGAGGTTGAAGGGGAAATGTGGAAGATGAGAAAATGTAAGGTGACTAGGCCTGATGAGAATTTCCTGAAAGGGAACGGGTCAGAAGTCTTGAAATGGCTTACTGATTTGCTTAATATTATTTTAAGGACGAAGAAGACGCCCCAAAATTAGCGGCGGAGTTTGATGATCCTGTTGTACAAAAACAAAGGTGATATCCAAAACTGCAACAACTATAGGGTTATCAAGATGTTGAGTAACACTATGAAAGTTTGGGAGAGGATGGTGGAGAGGAGGGTGATGAGAAGTGTGTCTATTTTCGAGAACCAGTTCAACTTTATGCCGTAATGTTCAGTTACAGAAGCCATTCATCTTGTGATGAGATTGGTGGAGCAGTATAGAGAGAGGAAAAATGACTTGTATATGGTGTTCATTGACCTGGAGAAAGCTTATGAAAAAATCTCAAGGGAGGTTCTATGGAGATGTTTGGAGGTTAGCGGTGCCCCAGTAACGTACATTTGGGTGATTAAGGACATGTATGAGGGAGCTAAGATTCGGGTGGGGACTACGGGAGGAGACTCGGAATATATCCCGGTAAACATGAGGTTGCATCAGGGATCGACTATTAGCACTTTTTTTTTGCCCTAGCGTTGGATGTGCTAACGTGACACATACAAGGGGAGATATCATGGTTCATGCTATTTGTTGATAACATGGTACTGATTGACGCGACATAAGGCGGAGTTAATTCTAGGTTAGAAGTTTGGAGACAGGCGCTGCAGTCTAAAGGTTTTAAGTTGAGTAGGTAAAAAACAGAGTACTTGGAGTGCAAGTTCAGCGATGGGATGCATGAAGCGGAAGTGGAAGTGAAGATTGATACTCAAGTCATCTCTAAAAGAGATAGTTTCAAGTATCTTGGGTCTATAATCCAAGGTAACAGGGAGATTAACGAGGACGTTACTCATTGTATTGGAGTGAGGTAGATAAAATGGAGGCTTGTTTTGAGGGTTTTGTGTGATAAAAATGTGCCACCAAGATTTACGGGCAAGTTCTACATAGTGGTTGTTAAATAAACTATATTGTATGAGGCTGAGTATTGGTCCGTCAAGAAATCATATGTCCAGAAGATGAAAATTGTTGAAATGAGAATGTTGGATGGATGTGCGGACATACCAGGAAAGACAAGAGTAGGAAGAAGTTATTAGGGACAAGGTGAAAGTGGCCTCTATGGAGGACAAGTTGTGGGAATCCAGGCTGATATGGTTCGAGCATGTGAATAGGACAAACACAGATGCCACGGTCAAGAGCCGTGAGAGGTTGATCGTGGTGGGTCTGAGGAAGGGTAGGGGTAGGCCAAAGAAGTATTGGAGAGAGGTGATTAGGTAGGACATGTCATTGCTTTAGCTTACCGAGGACATGAACCACGATAGGAAGGCCTGTAGGTCGAGGATAGGGTCGAAGTTTGACAGGTAGCCGTGAGTTTCTCCTCGGCTTACTAGTAGTATTAGTACAATTTTTTTATTTTCTTATTCCCCGTTCTTTACTATTACATGTTGTGTCATTCGTTTTCGTTACCATATTACATTGTTGTTACTATTATTTGTTGCTTTATTTTCACTGTTCCTTGAACTGAGGATCTATCAGAAACATCCTCTCTACCTTTATAATGTAGGAGTAAGGTCTGCATATACACTACCGTCCCAGACCCCACGCATGGGGTTACACTGGGTTTGTTATTATTGTTGTAAGCTATTCAACTATAGTAATTTTTATCATGTTATATGCTAAACAAGTATTGAAGATGGTTTAGGATTCGGAGAATTTTGTGGAATGGAGATTCGTATTCTTTTGACTAGGGTGGCAATGGATCGGTTGGACGGTTAATTTTAGAATTCTATATTATATCAATTTTTTTGATTATTAACTGTATGTAACTAAAATTAAACTTTTAAAATCATCACTTTAGCTCATGTTTCTCTTTGATATCGATATAGTTTGATTAAATTTTGTTGATTTATTTTTAAAACGTCATGTAAGAGGCGCACTGCTATTAGGCTGTCTTATCTGTTATATGTAAAATAATAAAAACAATAATATTGTATTCTTTGAGTATAAATTTCTTGTATACATGGAATGTTCATCCAAGATTTAGATTTACATTGCAGAGGTCGCAAGAACGTAAGTTGTGCACTCCCAAACTAAAATATAAATATTTTTCAATCTTAGAATGATTACTGAGTTGCTAACAAAAGATTTGCAGTTCAAGAGACAAAATATGAAAATGTAATGTGTACGCATCACTACAAATTTTTAAAAATTACGGACTTAGATGTTTCTTAAATATCAAAAATATATAAAAGGGAAAGAAAATCAAAGAAGAGGAAAAGCACACCTTAGTAGCTTCAAAAGTAATTGAGTAAACTTGGGTGATAATTGCAGCCTTTTCATTTGAATCTATCCCAGGTCCATGGTCAATTTTTTTTTTATGTTTCATTATTTTTAAACTTCATACATATAATAATATATTTTATACATATAAATTTAGTTGGTTCGGTTAGATTCGTTATTATTATTTTTTTTTTTTTAAATAAATAAAATCTTGCCTATTATTCAATACAATTAGAGATTTATATCAAACATTACAATTTCATCGATTTGATAAGGTCAGTTTTTGTTGGTTTTCAAACAACCATTGGCGCCCCCTGCTTTTAACCTTGTAGCAGTTCTTCATGTTATTACACAACAAAATTTTCTAAATATGCCAAAAAAATTATTATGACATTATCAAGTTTTGGTGATTATATGAACCATTGAGTTACTCATATGCAAAGTCAGCCATTTATATGGAAGCATTTCTAAAGCATTGCGAAATTTCACATGTCTAAGGGATAATAATGTGCTTTAATTTACTTGTTCATTTCTTTCTCTCAAAATATTCTTTTTTCCTTTCCTTTTTAACACAATACCTGCTAACATCCACCAAAACACGGGGTAGCTTTGCACACCACAAGACTCGTGGGGCTACAATCCACACAGAATAAGATGCAAGAGAAATCCATAATGCCATTTCATATATATTGGACCAACAATCCTTGTTACTAGTAGTTATAAGTTTGTTCCTAGTATTTATCTTTTTAAATTAGATAGCATTTATCTTCTAGATTAGATGGTATCATAGTTAGTTCTTCTGAGTTATCTAATTGATTTAGATAGAATTCTTTAGTTATTTGATTTACACGTAACTCTAGAAAGGTGATTATTGTAACTTGTATTTAAACTCATTTATGCATTCAATAAGAGATACAGTTTTCCATCATTCTTGGCCGGGGGAGGAGCACAGATTCCCGCCGCCCGCACCCCAGAGCAGCGGGTTCAAGTCGAACAGGTTCCAGAGGTCTTACCAGTGCAGCTGGTAGCCCCAGTGCAGCCCGAGGGTAGGGCATCAGTTTCTGAGGAGGAGCAGCTCCAGCTCAAGAGGAACAAAAAGTACCCACCCACCTACTTTCAGTGTCTTGGCATTAAAGGATGCCCAAGGTTTTCTTGAGGAGTGCCATAATATCTTTCGTTCTATGGGTGTAGCGGAGTCGAGTGAGGGTTTTTTTCACTACGTTCCAGCTTAGAGGAGCGGTCTATCAGTGGTGGCGTGCTTATGAGTTGGGTAGTCCGGCCGAGGCAGCTTCACTCACATGGACTCAGTTCTTGGATATGTTCTTGAGGTAGTATGTTCCCCAGAGTCTCAGAGATGCATGGCGCGTGGAGTTTGAGTAGTTGCGCCAGGGTACTCATGACGGTGTCAGATTATGCGGTCCGTTTCAGTGATTTGACTAGGCATGCACCAGCCTTCGTTGCTACAGTTTGAGATAGGGTCCGTCGAGATATCGAGGGGCTCAACCCCAGCATCAGACTTAGCATGGCTCGAGAGTTGGAGATGGATATTGCATACCAGCAGATTGTAGGGATTGTTAGGAGACTCGAGGGTATGCTATCTGGGGAGAGAGGAGAGAGGTTTCGAGAGTCTGGCAATTATAATGGTACTCGTGCCCTAGCGGCAACTCGTCATGATAGGGGCTATGTGAATCGCCTTGTTCGTTCATCACTTCTGGTCGCCAGCGGTATTCCGGACCTTCCTAGGCCCCAGGATCCTTATTATGCACTGCCATTGTCTACAATAGCCACGCCCTCCGAGAGCTTGTTTTTAGTGTGGCGACACTCGCCATATGGTGAGGGATTGCCCCAGACTTAGGAGGGGTGCACCTTCACAGACTAATCAGGCACCGCGTGCTCCACCGTTCCTCAGGCTATGATTACAGCACTAGCTACCACTCCACCTGCTCAACCAGCTCAAGGTGGAGGTCGAGCAGGCAGAGGTCGCCCTAGAGAGGGAGGCCAGGCCAGATATTATGCTCTTCCTGCTCGTATGGAGGCAGTTGCATTTCGCTCTGTCATTACATGTATTGTTCCGGTTTGTCATAGAGATGCATCAATTTTATTTGATCCAGGCCCCACTTATTCTTATGTGTCCTCTTATTTTGCTCCATATTTGGGGTTATCCCGTGATTCTTTGAGTTCTCATGTTTATGTGTCTGCACCGATAGGAGATTCTATTGTTGTTGACCGTGTGTATCAGTCGTGTTTGGTTGTTCTTAGTGGTTTTGAGACTAGAGCCGATTTATTATTGCTCAATATGGTAGATTTTGATATTATTTGGTAATGGACTGGTTGTTGCCCCATAATGCTATTTTTGATTGTCACACCAAGACCGTGACAATGGCTATGCCAGGATTACCACAGTTAGAGTGGAGAGGTACCTTAGATTATACTCCAAGCAGAGTTATTTCATTTTAAAGGCTCAACAAATGGTTGAGAAGGGGTGTGAAACGTATCTAGCTTATGTGGAGATGTCAGTATTGATACCCCTACCGTTGAGTCAGTTTCGGTACTGAGGGATTATCTTGATGTATTTCCAGCTGATCTTCCGGGCATGCCGCTGGACAGGAATATCGACTTTGGTATTGATTTATTACTGGGCACTCAGCCCATCTCTATTCCTCCATATCGTATGGCTCCTCCTGAATTGAAGGAGTTGATGGAGCAGTTACAAGAGTTTCTTGATAAAGGCTTCATTCGGCCTAGTGTGTCTCCTTGGGGTGCTCTGGTCTTGTTTTTGAAGAAGAAAGATGGTTCTATGCGTATGTACATTGATTATTATTAGTTACGTTGAACAAAGTTACAGTGAAGAACATGTATTCGTTGCCTCGTATTAATGACCTATTTGATCAGTTAGAGGATGCTAGAGTATTTTCCAAGATTGACTTACGTTCAGGATACATCAATTGAAGATTCGGGAGCCAGATATCCAAAAGACTGCTTTTAGGACTCGGTATGGTCACTATGAGTTCCTTGTGATGTTATTTGGGCTTACCAACGCTCAACAGTATTCATGAATTTGATGCACAGTGTGCTCCGACCCTATCTTGACTCATTCGTCATCGTGTTTAATGACGACATTCTGGTGTATTTCTGGATTCGGGAGGATCATGAGCAGCACCTGAGGACTGTGCTCCAAACCTTGAGGGAAAAGAAGTAATATGCAAAATTCTCAAAGTGTGAGTTCTGACTAGATTCAATGGCATTTTTGGGTCATGTAGTGTCGAGGGATGGGACCAAGGTGGAGTCGAAGAAGGTTGAAGCAGTGTAGAGTTGGCCCAGACCGTCCTCAGTTACGTATATCCAGAGTTTTCTTGTTTTGACAGGATACTACTGTCGATTTGTAGAGGGTTTCTCATCTATTTCAACAACTATGACCAGGCTGACCGAGAAGGGTGCTCCGTTCAAGTGGACAGAGGAGTGTGAGGAGAGATTTCAAAAGCTCAAGACAGCCTTGACTACAGCCCCAATATTGGTATTGCCTACAGGTTCGGGTTTTTATACTATATATTGTGATGCACCACGAATTGGTCTTGGCCCGATGTTGATGCAGGACGATAGGGTGATTGCCTACGCGTCTAGAAAGCTGAAGGTGCATGAAAAGAACTATCCTGTCCACGACCTTGGGTTAGAAGTTATTGTTCATTCCTTGAAGATTTGGAGGCACTATTTGTACAATGTCCCTTGTGAGATCTACACCGATCACCAAAGTCTACAACATCTGGTCAAACCGAAGGATCTTAACTTGCGTCAGCGGAGGTGGTTAGATCTACTTAAGGATTATGATATCATTATTCTATACCATCCCGGAAAGGCCAATGTGGTGGCCGATGCCTTGAGTCGCCAGGCGGAGAGTTTGGGCAGCTTAGCATATCTACAAGCAACAGAGAGGCCATTGGCATTGGAGGCCAACCAGTTTGTTAGATTGGATATTTCTGAGCCGAGTCGAGTTTTGGCTTGTGTGGTTTCTCAGTCTTAAGGAGGTCACTATTAGGGATGATGGTGCATTGAGGATGCAGGGAAGGCTATGTGCGCGCAATGTTGATGGTTTGTATGAGTTGATTCTCTAGGAGGCTCATAGTTCGCGATACTCCATTCATCCAGGTGTCATAAAGATGTATCAAAACTTGAGGCATCATTATCGGTGGAAGAGAATGAAGAAGGACATAGTAGAGTATGTAGCTCGGTGTTTAAATTTCCAGCAGGTGAAGTATGAGCATCATCGGCCTGGTGGTTTGCTTTAGAAGCTAGAGATTCCGGAGTGAAAATGGGAGAGGATCACTATGAATTTCGTTGTTGGGCTTCCACAGACTTAGAGGAAGTTTGATGCAGTTTGGGTGATTGTGGATAGGTTGACCAAGTTGGCTTATTTCATTCTAGTGATGACTAATTATTCCTTCGAGAAGCTGGCTCGAGTTTATATTCGCAAAATTGTTAGGCTTCATGGTTTGACGGTATATATCATCTCTGTTTGGGGTACGCAGTTCACATCGCGGTTCTGGAGAATTGTATAACATGAGTTAGGTACTCGGGTTGAGTTGAGCACAATATTTCACTCTTAGATGGACGGACAATCCGATCATACTATTCAGATACTAGAGGATATGCTTTGTGCGTGTGTGATGGAGTTTTGGGGTTCTTGGGATCAATTCTTGCCACTTACGGAGTTTTCCTAGAACAACAGTTATCAGTCGAGCATTCAGATGGACTTGTATGACGCTTTGTATGGTAGACGGTGTCGGTCTCCAGTGGGTTGGTTCGAGCCGGGCGAGGCTAGGCTATAGGGTACAGACTTGGTTCAGGATGCTTTGGAGAAGGTTAAGGTGATTCGGGATTGACTTCATACAGCCCAGTCCAGACAAAAGAGTTATGAAGATAGGAGGGTTCGATATATTGCATTCATGGTTGGGGAGCGGGTCCTGCTTCGGGTGTCACCCATAAAGGGTGTTATGAGGTTCGGGAAGAAGGGAAAGTTGGGCCCGAGGTTTATTGGCCCGTTGAAGGTGTTGCGCCTAGTTGGGGAAGTTGCTTAGTGCTTGCCTTGCCTCCCAGCCTAGCAGGAGTTCATCCAGTGTTTCACGTTTCTATGCTCCGGAAGTATCACGACGATCCGTTTCATGTTTTGGATTTCAGCTCAGTCCAGCTGGACAAGGATTTATCTTAGGTTGAGGAGCCGGTGGATATTTTGGACAGGCAGGTTCGAAAGTTAAGGTCAAAGAATATTGCTTTAGTGAAGGTTCAGTGGAGGAGTCAGTCGATCGAGGAGGCGACTTAGGAGACCGAGCATGATATGCGCAACCGTTATCCTCATCTTTTCACCACTTCAGGTATGTCTCTGTACGGATGATTGTTTTAAGAAGGGGGCATGTAACAACCCGGTCGGTCGTTTTGAGAGCATTAGCTCTGATTCCCTATTTACTGCTTCTCCTGTATCATTTTATGCTGATGTGACTTGTCGGGAGGATTTGTTTTTGGTTTCAGAGTGAATTGAGACACTTAGTCCCTAAAATGGAAGCTTAAGTTCTAGGAATTTGATCATAGTTGGAATTGTGTGAAGACAACACTGGAATGGAGTTTCGTTGGTTTCGTTAGCTCCATTGGGTGATTTTGGACTTAGGAGCGTGTCCAGATTGCGATTTGGAGGTCCGTAATTGAATTAGACTCGAAATAGCGAAAGTTTGATTTTTGGGAAGTTTTACCGGGAGTGGACTTTTTGATATCGGGATCATATTCCAATTTTGATTCCGGAAGTTGGAGTAGGTCCATAATGTCAAATGTGACTTGTGCAAAAGTTGAGGTTAATCGGGCGTGATTTGATAGGTTTCGACATTGGTTGAAGAAGTTTCTAAGTTCATTAAACTTGAATTGGGGTGTGATTCGTGTTTTTAGCGTTGTTTGATGTGATTTGAAGGCTTAACTAAGTTCGTATGATATTGTAGGACTTGTTGGTACAGTTGGTTGAGGTCCCGACAGCCTCTGGTGGATTCCAGGTGGTTAACGGACTAGAATTGGACTTGTGAGAGTTGCTAAAGCATTATAGCTTCTGGTGTCATTGCACTTGCGGTGAGGTTAGACGTAGGTGCGGACTCGCACGTGCGAGAGGAAGATTGCAGGTGCGGTTTGGAGGAGCTTGGTCTATGGTCGCAGGTACGACGTGAAGGACGCAGAAGCGGAGTCACTTCTGCGGAAAGATGAACGCAGAAGTGGAGAAGCCTGGGAGGCTTGAGGATGGCAGAAGCAGAAGGGACTCCGCAGAAGAGAGCTTGCAGGTGCAGTCCCTGGTCCGCATAATCGAAAACCCTGGCCATAAGTAGAATCCACACGTGCAATAGTTTTTCCGCAGGTGCGACTGATAGTCCGCAGAAGCGAGATCGCTGGCAGAAAAGGGGAAATTTCGAGAGTTTGGTCCCATTTTCATTTTGGGACTTTGAGAGCTCGAATTGAGGCGAAAAATCAAGGAATTTTGAGCGGAAGCATTTGGGTAATGATTCTTGACTCGTTTTTGGTTATATTCCATTAATCTATTGTTTTTGGGGTGAATTTTTATAATTTGTTGCTAAAGTCTTGATTTCATTAATTAGGTTAGTTTCTTATAGGTATATTTATAGTATGAAATTGCTTTTGGCTAGATTTGGGCTATTCGGAGTCAGAAAGTCGAGGAAAAGGCATTCTTATTGACTGATTGAGTTTGGCTTGAGGTAAGTCGCTTGCCTAACCTTGTGCGGGGAAAATCCCCTTAGGATTTGGTACTGTTGCGACAATTCTGTGATATGTGAGTGTCGTGTACGCGTGGTAACGAGTACGTACACAGGCTAATTATTGAAAATCTGATTTTTGCTGAACAATAACCTGTTATATCTTAAATGAGTCATCACATCATGTGTAGTTATCCTGTTTAGCTTAATATCGTAGGTCTACAGGTCTTAAATACTTATTTGAAATATGTGCACAACATGCTTAGTTGAATTTTTGCTTTTCTCTTCATCTGTATGTAGTTTTAAATTGTAAGATTTCTTGTTATTAACTGTTCTTTCCATCGATTGATGTGTGTTTACTTTTGGGAATACGAGGCGGTACCTCGGGAGATCCCCTAGTATATTTACTTTTGGGACTACGAGGCAGTACCTCAGGAGATCCCCTTGCATATTTATTTTTTGGACTACGAGGCGGTATCTCGGGATATCCTCTTGCATATTTACTTTTGGGATTACGAGGCGGTACCTTGGGAGGTCACTTTAGGGACTACGAGGCGGTACCTCGGGAGATCCCCTTGCATATTTACTTTTGGGACTACGAGGCGGTACCTCGAGAGATCCCCTTGCATATTTATTTTTTGGATTACGAGGCGATATCTCGGGAGATCCCCTTGCATATTTACTTTTTGGACTACGAGGCAGTACCTTGGGAGATTCCCTATTGAGTATTTACTTTAGGGACTACGAGGCGGTACCTCGGGAGCGCCCCTATTGTTTATCCTTATGTGCTGTGTTGTTATCTTCCTATATTTATCGTTGTTAAATTATCGGTCTTTCATTATATTGCTATATCTTCTGCCTTATTATTATACCCCAGTAGGGCCCTAACCTGACCTCGTCACTATTCTACCGAGGTTAGGCTTAACACTTACTAGGTACTGTTATGGTGTATTCATGCTACTCTTCTGCACATATTTTGTGTACAGACCCAGGTATTTCTTACCAGCCCGGCTATTAGTTGAGAGTACTTGATGCTGCTTCAGATACTTCAAGGTATATTTGCCAGCGCCCGCAGACCTCGAAGTTCCCCTCTATTCTTTTATGTTGTTTCTCCTCCCTTTTTCCTAGACACAGATGTATAGAGACAATTAGGACATTTCTTTAGAGCTTGTGAATTGTGACTACCGGGTCTTTGTGAATTGTTTATGCTAAAAAGTTGTTGGATTTACTTGTGTTTGCCGAGTGGTAGTTTTGCATCTTTATCTATATATAAACCTGTTGTGTTAAGGTTTAGTAGTTATTTCTGTTAGTCCGCAAGACTTACTTAATCTTAGAGACTAGGTGCCGTCATGATGTCTTACGGAAGGACATTTGGATCCTGACAACCATCAAATATATATAGTGATTTAGCCACCATACGCATATTTAGAAAGTATAATTGAAAGAAAAGGGGCTGCGGCAAATCATTAAATTATATTTCATTATAATTGTTCATCTAAATACAGATAGTTCGTGTCCATGTTTTGATTTTTTGTTTCTTCTCATCAAATCTTAATTTTTTTCAATTCTTTCTTTCTATTTGTATTCATTGCCATTGAATTTGATAATGAGGTTCCTTTTTTGTAATGTTAAGTGTTAGTGAGTAAGATCTTCAAACTAAAAGGGTGTTTGGATTGGCTTTTAAGCTGGTCAAATCAGCTTTTAAGTTCTTTTTAGCTTTTTTTAGTGTTTGGCAAAATAAAAAAGTGCTTAAAGTGAGTTAAAAACTGCTTAAAATAAGCCAAAGACAAGAAACTGCGCAATCCCAACTTATTGCTTTTTGACTTAAAAAAGCTATTTCCGCTGAAAAGCCACTTTTTTCGAGCCAATCCAAATAGGCTCTAATTCTCTTCGGATATCATTTAGTGAATTATAATTAAGAGTTGCTTTTTGACTTATTTCTTTATTGGAAAGGCGCAATGCTAGAACTGTACTCGTATATAATGTTTTACAGCACTAAAAGTCATTTTACAAGTCATTTGAAATTTCTTTGCATCTCAAACTAAAAATTCAATGTTGGAAAGAGTAAACGTTGAAGTGAAACTTTAGTATAATATTACAAGAAAATGCTATCTTATTTACTTGTGCAGCATATAGTTTGATGGTATTATTTCTTAACAAACACTGCTATCTTATTTACTAAGACGTTCTATTGATTCGTTTCTCAAGTTATCTTTTCATTTTTCTAGTTTTATACTTACGCTAGTGTGTGGATTTTTTTGTTCTAAAGTTCTTCAGCAATTTTCTTTTAATTTTTCTTTAATCTTAACGTATTTTCTATAACTTATTTATCATCATTGTTGTTTTATTTTATCACATGGCCTACACCTCATTCTGCAGTAGATAAAATGTCTTTCTTAACATTTTGAAGTGCACTAATTTTCAATTTCATAAAACATTTAAAGTTAGGATACTCAGTACTGAACTTTGAAAAATTAAACGAAGAAATGAATTTCCCTTATAAGTAGATATTTGAAAAGAAAAAGAGTTGCTCTTAAATACAAATTCGGAGAAAAGAAACCTTTTACCAGAAAAGGGGGCACTAATTAAAGTGTACGAAAAAAGAAGTTATCATTGTGGGTGTATAAAATAAAGAGTTTAATAATCAAAAGGTTAAAGACGAGCCTTAATTTGATTTACTGTTTAAAATTAGGATTTGTCCATTATAGGTAGAAATTAAATAAGTTGTACTTTTCTCAAAGGTGACAATTAGCGTCTCAAATCTCCTTCTTTTTTTTTTGGTAAGAAAGGTAAATATTATATATATTAAAGCGTTGCATACAGTGATATTCCATAGTTGTTACCCTATTGACACTATTGCTAGTATTATGACTATTACTAATTGTAATATTATAAGCTGAAATAACATTCCTATCTACTATTTTCGTATCCAAGAAGACATGTTGAGCTGGACTATGATTTATAGCACGCAAAAGAGATAGTCCATTATTATCTTCTTCCCAGGTTTGTGCTGCAAAAGTTGGAGGATGATCAAAGATTTGTAGTTGAAAATTTCCTTCCAAAAAATTGCCCGCGCTTGCTAAGCTATCTGCTAATCTATTTTGTTCTCTGTATGCATGGCTAACTAGCGGGTCATGTAGTTCCTTGAGTAGGTGCTTGCAATCGCACAGAAGGTTAGCCAGCTTCCAGTTATCAGATTTAAGCATGGTGATGACCTCCTTGGCATCTCACATGTAGTGGCATGAGATTATGTTCTTTGGGCAGGATGAGTCCTTGGAGGAGTGCATACCATTCAGTACTAGCTATACTACTTTGTCTAGGCAAATTACCACTAAAGCCTTTTATCCAATCCCCTGTGTTATTTCTAATGACGCCACCTATACCATTTGTGGATAAACAGTTTTTCGCTCCATCCATGTTAAGTTTATATATATTAGGTGACAGAGGTATCCATTATAGAGGTACTTTAGTGCGTATTATGGGTTTTCTTATATGACTTGCTAAGTAGCAGTATTCTATGGCCAATTGAATTGTGGTGCTAACCCTAACTATACAATTTGCCTTTTCATATAGGTTCTTATTCCTTGTAGTCCAAATATTCCAAAGACTTAATGCTAGAAAAGTTTTAGAATTTACTGTATGGGGGAAATGGTTCTGGTTATTGAAGATAAGTTGTCTGAGCAACTTTGGGGGCAATTAGTGTGTGTTAGGGTCTTAACAAAGTTTCTCATCCCTATGCTGGTCCAATAAAGTGTTGCCCTGAAACATTCCAAAAAAGTATGTTGGCTATTTTCCTCTTTCAGAAGACAGTTAGTGCATGTACTATTACTAACTATTTTCCGTGTATGTAGATTTTGTAATGTAGGTAATCCATCATGGCTTAGTAACCAAATAAAAAACTTAATCTTTGGGTGGACTGGGAGTTCCTAAATCCATTGAAAGTTGTAAGAAGAGGCATGATTTTCTAAGCTTTGATTGCTAAGTATTTGATACATAAATTTAACTGTGAAGTTCCCTGTGCTAGTTAAGCCCCAATAAATTTTGTCAGGTTTCTTGCTATATTTTGATATATAAAGGATTTGTATTAAATCTTTTAGTTCGTTTGGTAACTCAAAAAGAATTAATGACCAGTCCCATCCTTCATGATTATGAATGCTACGTAAGGTAATATTGCTTGTACTTCTTGTTAAAGGACCATTGATTAGAAATCTGAGAGTTGTTCCATTTTTCACCCAGTTATCCGTCCAGAACCTAATATGATTACCTGATCCTACATGTCATTGCATGCCCTGTTGACAGTCTTGCCAACCTTGGACTATATTACGTCATGTAGCTTATGTATAAGAATTTAGTTTTTTGTATAGATATTAGTTAATAAGGACTTTGACCCATAAAGAGTTGGGAGAATGGAAAGCTCGCCATGCTAATCCTGCTAATAGAGCATTATTTTTTATTTTGAGCATTTGGATACCTAATCCCCCTTCTTTTATTGGTTGGGTGATTCTTTCACATTTGAGTAGGTGTACTTTTCTTTTAGAGGGAGTAGTTCCCCAAAGAAAATTTTTCTGGTATTGTTCCAATTTTTTTATAATGTTTGCTGGTAGTTTTATATATTGCATTATATGATTAGGCAAGTTATTAAGAGTGGAATTAATAAGAGTTGTACGTCCTACCAAAATTAAAAGATTTGTCTTCCAACCCGCTAATCTTGATCTAAAGTTGTCGAGGAAGAATTGGAAATCAGTATTTCTAGGTTTTATGTTGAATAATGGGAAGCCTAGATACTTACCAAAATTAGTACCTTCAGGTATTTGGAAACAACTTACGGCTAGCTTTTTGTCTTGACTTTGGCAGTTGTGAGAAAAAAAGATCTTTGATTTCTCAAAGTTTATTTTTTGGCCAGAGAGATTGGTGAAAATATTTAAAACATCAATAATTGCATTGTAACTTTTAGGAGTTATTTTGAGAACAGAAGTAAATCATCTGCAAAAAACATATGGGACAACTTAGGACCAGATTTAGATATGCTAATTGGTAGACATTGAAGGTGGTCCACTGAGAGATTTATGTAAGTGGACAACATTTTCATACATAGAATAAAAATATAGGGGGACAAAGGGTCTCCCTGTTTAATACCCCTTGTAGGGGTGAAGTATGGAGTATGTGATCAATTTATAAGGATTGAGGTGGTTGTTGTAGTAATGCAGGACATACTTAGATTAATTATGTGCGTAGGAAAACCAAAATAACTAAGAGTATTTTTTATTAATGACCATTCTAACCTATCGAAAGCCTTTTCTAAATCTAATTTTAGTAGCATGTAACCTGTCTTCCCTTTCATTTTGTGAAAATAGGATAAAACTTCTTAAACGATGATAGCATTGTCAGATGTTCTCTTACCCTGCTGGAAGCTTGTTTGTGTTGGGCCTATTATGTGATGAATTACTGATTTAAGTCGATTAACTAATATCTTTGTAATAAGCTTATAAGAGGTGTTACATAGGCTAATAGGCCGATACTATTTAATAGTTTGTGGATGTTTAACTTTATGTATCAAAAAATATATGTGTTGATTCATTGATTGAGGAATTTATTGAGCCGTGAATGTGTCATGGAAAACTTTCTTAACATTATTACCCACTATATGCCAGTATTTTTGGTAAAAATATGGATGTAGCCCGTCTGGTCTTGGTGCTTTATAAGGTTGGAAACTGTTAATAGCCTTTTTGATTTCCATATCTTGAAGGGGCATGTTTAATGTGTCAAATAGTTCCTTACTAATATGATTTATAGGATTAGTGTTGATAAACAAGGTGGACTTAATTTGTTCAATGGTGAATAACTTAGTGTAAAAGTCCTGAATGATGTCGTTAATGTCATTTTAGTCATAAAACCAATTACCCACCCTATCTTGTAAAAAGGTAATTATATTTCTCCTTCGTCTATGCAAGGTTGAAATGTGGAAAAATTTGGTGTTGGCATCACCATTATTAAGCCAATTAATCCTTGATTTTAATTTTCAAAAGTCTTCCTCCAATCTGAGTATATTACTAAATTCATTAATTAATTCTATTTCTAAATTTTGTAAGTACACAATGTGAGGATAATTACTAGAAGACTGAAGACCTTGTAACCGTGCTAATAGCTTCCTTTTTCGTGCAAACATATTGCCAAACACATTCTTATTTCAGAGTGTGACAACTTCTTGGAATCTTTTAGTAGATTGTAGTATATTTTGGTCCTGTGACCATGCTTGTTCAACTAACTGTTGGAATTGTGGATAAGAAACCCACATGGGTTCAAACCTAAATACTTTTAGAGGTATTTTAATGTGATTTTTCAACGTTAAAAGTAACGGGAAATGATCAGAATACGTTCTAGGTAGATGATGCACTTTAGCTTCCGGAAACATATTTAACCAGTCATAATTAGCAAAGAACCTATCTAGCCTTTCTAGTATAGTATGCTTATGCTTACGTTTGTTTGTCCAGGTGAACTTACTGCCCTTATATCCTAATTCAATTAAATTACAATAGTTAATACACCTAGCAAACTTATCTAACCTATTAGCACTGGGTGGTAAGCCGCCAAATTTCTCTCTAGAGAATAAAATTTTATTAAAGTCTCCCCCAAGTACCCATGGCATACAATAATTATCATGCATAAACATCATATTTTCCCAAAGGTTAGAACGCAAAGAAGCATTTGTACTAGCATAAATAGCAGAAAATAACCATTTAGGTTTTGTTGGACTTACCCGGACAATACAGTGGATCTCTTGCTCAGTCATCCTAAGCTCATCCACTTTAATATGTTCCTCATTCCATAACACTACTAACCCCCAAATTAGACCAGTGGCAGAAACATGTGCCATGTTAGCAAATTGAAAGGCATCCCTAAGGCTACTATGATCATGCATGTGAGTCTCTAGCAAGACAACAAGAGCAGGTCTATGATTGTCCAGCAATGATTTGAAATGGTGCCTAAATTCAGGATTTTGTGTCCCCCTACAATTCCAAATAAGTATGTTCATGATTCTAACCAAAGGAATGTTTGTTGGAGAACTAGGGTTCAAGAGGACCTCCTCCTGCTGAGTCGTCTGAAATGGATTCTCCACTGGAATAGGTGGTTGAGGGAGAGTGGGAATGATTACCATGGCATTTCCCTGCTTCTCGATTTGCATTGACTTTTAAGTTGAGACTGCATCTTATCAACTCCGGTGGACATTTTAGAATGAACTTTTTTTTCATACCTTTCTTTGAGGTTGTAAAAGTGGACACTTTTCAACCATAGAAATTCCGTCCTTGTCTCCCTTAATTCCTCTAGAATTTGGGCTAGTTCGTGCCTTGTATCCATGTCTAGTTCTTGAGGAGATGGAGGTTGAGGAGATGAGGGGCTGTTTGGTGGGGTCAGTGCCTCCAATGGGCTGCCCGGAGACGAATATGGTGCTAATGGGTTGGAGGATGTTAAGTTCTGGAACCACGGTGCATATATTTTCCCCATGTGATGTGGTGGATAAAATGGAAGAAGGTTGGAGACTTGGTGGGTAGTTGCATGGTGCGTCTTCATGGAAGGCATCCATGGTGCAGGGGTGGGTGATGGTGCATGATATTCCAGCATGAAAGGTTGCTGGTTGGTGTACCACTGATTCTGAGCCATCGCCTTTATCCCTAATCTCATTCCCTCTGTTACTATCTCCTCTAGGTGAGATGGGTTCTACATTAGCAAAATTACTTCCTGCCCATTTATTTCCATCATAAATACTAACGCATGACCCTGTAGTCCCATCTCTAAATAGGACTAGAGAGGAATATCCATCATCTCTGGTTGAGCTGTGTATACCAATGGGGTGTTTGCCTGAGGGATGGGTGGTCCATGCATGTTTAAGCGTGGGAGGTGGAACAACTGATTGTTGTCCAGATTGGTTCGTGTATTGTTATTGGCAGTGTTTGGTGGAGATGGTCGTTGCATGGCTGCTGGAACTAAGTGTTGATTTTGTGGGGCTAGATTTGATCGTGTGTTTGGAAAAGGCAGTGTTTAGGTTGTATTAACATAAAGGAAAAGGATTTGGAGACTCTAAATTTGTAGTATTGTGGGTGTGATTGTCACATGGGAGGTAATCATTTGATGTGCATGGGAACTTGGTGGGATTAGGGGGTCATAGGCTACTGTGGCATGCAATGTGGAATGACTATGGCTAACGTGTATTCCACTAGGCATAGTATGTACATGTGATAAGGTAAGCATGGGAGGAGGTAACTGGTTGGTGTTGTTCAAAGCCTCATGATCTGATTTGGACGTGTGGGGTGTCGTGTTAGTAAGTGATGGCGTGGGTAGTGGAGTAAGGACTCTAGTTTGACTGGGGTCTAAGGGTTAACTTCATCAATTAATGAGCTACTCTTGGGGGTAAGCATATGCACATGACTAATTTTGTCCCTAGCGTGACTTGATAAAATGTTTTCCTCTTTCTCATGTGTTATTATTTTTGGGCTATCTATTTGGGTCGAGTCAGCAGGTCTTTTTGGGCCTAAATCTAGGTCCATTAAGACTCCAAACTTATTATGGGAAATACTGTTGTTAAAGTGTATTATGGAAGGATTAATGTGTACCGTTTTGGCCTTTAGTGACCCAGTAGAGGTAGGGTGTTTACCAATTGATTGATGTTGGTTCTTCTGCCGCCTCCATAGCTGCCCTTGATTCCATGGTTGGGATGTAGCCTTGCCCTTGCCGCCAAACTTTGAAAACTGAATTCTCTTCCAATTTGAGTTAGGCATCTCCGCATTTGATGTTGTAGTAGACTTACTTGTTGAACCTCCTTGCATAGGTTGTTGGATTTGAACCTTAGTGCACGCATCGGTTGCATGTCCAAAATGGCCACAGTGTTTGCATAGTATATTCAATCCTTCATAAACTAAGTCTTGCTTATGGTGATCCAGTAAAATATATGTTTTTAGAGGTCTCTAAATGCTACTTCAATACATATTCTAGCATATCGTCCCCATGCAGTTGAGGAGGTACAAGCATCTAGTCTTCCTAGTTTGGAACCAATTCTGTGTAATATTTGTTCATCATAGAACTCGGTAGGTAATTCCGGCAATCGTACCCATATTGCAGTGTATGTTAATTGTGTTGAAGATGCAATAAACTTTGGCTCCCATCGCCGAACAGACAAAAAATGGTTTAATACAAACCAGGGTCCTCCATGCGGGGCATTAATCATGTTCTCCTCTCTTTGAAATTTTATAAGGAAAAAACCTGAACCTAAGTCTGTTAGCACTATTTTCTGCGTAGGGTTCCATAAGGCAATTAATTTAGCTTGTAGTATTTGATGCGTAATCTTTCTCCCAAACACCTTTACTATGACAGAATTTAACCATGGTGTGTATAGTCGACATTTATCCTCCGTTGTGATTGGGATAAAGATTCCATCATCTTGACCCTCGTTTAGGCTCTCATCCTCCAAGTTGATATTTTGTTCAGCATGATCAGTTTCATTGATGTGAATTATTTGATCACTGCTGACCAATGCTTGTAGAAAAGTTCGAGGCTGAAGGTTTGTTGGATTATCATCTAATTGCATCTGGCCAATATCAGGTGGTTCTTTATCCTTGTTATTGTTTAGGCTATGGGAATTTCTGGTCGTAGGTCTAGTGCTTGAATTGTCATTAGTATTCATAGAAAGCAGCTTATTGAGTGTATCGATTATGTGAGTGTTTAGAGATTGTAGAGAGAAGAAAGAGCATCTCTCTCTTCTTTAATATTGTGCTAGTCCTAATTATGTCTCAAATCTCCCATTTTTACTTTCAACTAACTTATGAGTATATAATTTTGAAACGACTAAAAATCTCAATGACAACATCTTGAATGTTTGTGAAATCTAAAGGATGTTATCGAAAATTTGGAACTTATAAAACTTTTTTTCTTCTCGTGAAATTAGATATACTTCTTGTAAGAAAAAAGATCACATATTAGCTAGCGTTTGGCCATAGATTTCTAAATTTATTTTGAAAATTTTGTTTTGGGGTGAATTTTGGCTTGAAGATGAAAATGTGTTTGGACATACGTTTTAAAAACATATTTTCCAAATTTATTTTGAAAAAATATGTGTATTATGAGGGATTTGACCAAAAATAAAGACAAATTTATGACCAAACATGTGTTTGTCAAATATGCATCGACGAATATTAAGTGGATCAACTTTAGGGTTCAATTCCTACCTGTTGGCAGTCTCCAAAGTGTACTTTAAATTCACAAGTACAAGTGCTCGTAATAATGCATGTAGAAGACTTCCTTTTCCCAAACATATCCAATTTGGATTATCTCATTTGATCATAGTGGGATTTCGAGTAGTACTACACTTTTATAAAGTTGAAATAGAGGCAAAACAAATTAATAAGAAGATCATATATAACTAAATGGTGACAAGTTATTCATTGAAGATATAGATTATCAAGAAACAGGGATACACAAACTAGACTTGGGAAAAACAGAGCATTATTTGATAGATACAAGATAAAAATGATGATGTTTGATTAAGATGAAAAAAAAAAGTAACAATAATTTGGCTTCATCTAATAATATTCATTGGAAAATGAGAAATTTTGACTGTATAGACGTAGTCAAAATAATAACAGAAATTATATTTTTTGTATAT